>VWZD01001003.1:45747-132132 GCA_013396695.1 Sakesphorus luctuosus | reverse complement strand
AAAAAAAAAAAAAGCAGAAACAGCCCTAAAATATCTTTCTGACCAAGGATTAGGGATCCACCTGTAGGGTGGGAGGACACTCAGGCAAGGAGACCACTAAGCCTGTGGTGCACATCCCTGCACGTGTTCTTCACACTTTACTCTCTGGCCAAGAAAAATTGTCACACTACACCTCGATTTTGTTCAAGCTTAAGTTGCCTTTCCTTTTCTTTGAAATTTCTAGCAACACACCAGCATTTTAGGACTAAGCATTTCAGGGATGTGAAAAGGATAGCTGATACTCACATACTGCACATAAACACTTATTTCAGCCTGGCTCGACATGATCATTTTCAAAGTTTTCTGTCTAACTGCTGAACTGAAGAGTGAAATATCCCTACAGCTTTGCACTCCAAGAATATTCTCTACTAGTTCCATTCTCACAAGTTCTATAGAGTTAAGTGAATGATAGTCTGCCGTATTTAATTTGTAAATCTCTACACAACAATGTAGATCATTAAATTAAAAGATGAGATGTCAGATACTTCCCTTTCTTCATTAACACAAAAATACCTAATTCCATTTACATAGCTAGACCCAATGGGCAACTACATTTTTCAACATCAAGAGTTCACACAATTTTTGGAAATTTGCATAGAAAGAAGAATGCAGTGAGCTTTTCACAATTCAGAAGGACTCTTCATACCATGAAAGCCATAGCAGCTTTCTTTTTAGCTGAAATCAGGTTAATAATAGGCTCTCCTCTCATGCATTTTTATCAACTCTAAGTTTTTAAATATCTTCCTAATCCTCTAGTCATCATGAAGGTGCACTGACCCTCAGCTTTACCAAGCTGTAACTTCAATTACACTCGTCTATGACAAAGTTAATTAGAATATACTTCCACAGCAGCAGAATAGAGTGGCAATATGAGAACATAGAAAAAGATGATGTGACAGTAGACTAGAAAAAAGGACTTCAACAATAAATTAATTAACCTGAAAACCACAGAAAATAATCCATTTCATTGTTACAATATCACATTTATAGAATTTCCATTACTCATTTCTACAGTGTCATCAGTAAACAACATTCTGACAATCACTCAGTCGGGGACTGGAGTTCATTTAGCACGGCATTCATATAAGGCTTGCCTTATTTCTACCTATTTATCAGCCTTTTCCACTAATATATAATAGGAACCCCCATTCATAACACTAATGAAGAGGACCCATCATCTATGAGTCACTAAGATGGTGCCTGAATGCAAATGAGCAGCCAGCCAAGCCTCTATTCCATGTAACTGGAGGAATTGCATATATGGGAAAAAGAGGAGGCATGAGCCAAAGCCTCAGGGATTTGAGCCTCTGGACTCACATGATCTAAATTCAGTTGTGTTGCCAGTTGATTAAGAACGACAACAGAGCCCAAAGAGAATGCTTGGTAGTCACAGATTTATCAAAATAATTGGACATTCTTCAAACACTATGGGTACAGATTTCTAGGAAATGTTAATTACATTACAGAAGATGCCATGTAATTTACAGAACTGTGAAAGTGTGCTTCAATAGTCACTTCACAAACTTTGACACCAGGTAACAGCAGTCATTTTATGCTCCCTCCCCTCTTTTTTATTTTTTTTTCCACTCTCATAACAGTACATTTGTCTCAGTATTACACTGCACTTCATGCAATAACACTGCATTCTACAAATTACTTTCCACAGATTTACATTTTTAAAATTGTATATATACAGTATACAATAATATGTTGGATGTCCCATCCAGAACCCAGCTATATTATTATATGTACAATGTGTTGGTATTACTAACTTTGGAGTAAACAGGCAGCTTAAAGCAAAATGGAAGAAAAGGAGGAAAAGCATCTGGTGGACTGAGCAAGCAATTAAACAAAAGATAGTTTAGTGTTCCCAGCAAAAATATTTTAAAAGAATGCTATCAAATTGAATTGTTAGTTTAACAAGGAGAGAAGAAAGGCAGAGGACACGTGGTGGAACATTAGCAAGAAAAGCCAGACATTGGTAGACGACAGTGATCTACAGTTCTGCATAATAGGCTCCGCGCTCTATAAATCTGCTCCACTTCACAGCACTTTCCCAAGAAGGTGATATATTTCTAAAAAGTTCCATCTAAATGTCACCCTGAAAGCTTGCCACGCTGAGGACCATTCTAAATGTCAGAACAGTCTCATGCGACCTATGACAGAATTTAGGATTAGTCTGTGCCATATTTTCCTAAAATGAATTTTTAAGACTAAGTTATGCATTTGGAATTTGGATTTTGATCTGTGCTATTATTCAGTCTCTTGTCTTCAAAATTACAGACTTCCCCCCCCCACCCCCCCAGTTTATCTCCATTTTCAAGGCTCAATATCCTTGGAAAGAGCAATGAGGAATGTTGCAGGGAAACACATTCCTCCTACATCTTCAGAAAGAATGAATCTGAATCACAGCTGCATTTTGGATTTTAATCTTTGCACTAGTACGAATTCCTTTACAGAATGTAAAGAAAAGTAAACTCCATTAGCTCCACTGTTCACAGAACTGAATATGAAATAAAAAAAGGTTGAATCCCCACAGCTCTCATAATACAGAAACAGACAATCTTCAAACACCTTTATAGAAAAACTGATTAAGATTCATTAGACATCTAGACTTGGCCTAACCAAGATAAAGAGACCTTAAAATGAAGGCACAAGTATATCAAAAGGGGAAAAAATTACAGGAAATAAGTATGAAATTCAAAATTTTCACACTTAATACCTACATAAAGGAGACTCATGAATTAGTTTATAGGAGGTCATCGTGTAGTTTTCAATGGATTTATGAACAATTCACACTGTGTTCACTTTTTTGGGGCTCCATATCATTAGCATCCATTTACTTATTAGTGTCAACTCATTTACTGTTAGCTATTGGGAAACCAAAGCAGGGAGAACCATTGACAGAGGAATGATTCTTTGGTATAAATGGTACAAACTATTTAAGGCTTTTCTGTGATTTGGTACATACATAATATCTCTCCTGATGAATTCCAAGGGTTTTGGAAGTGAGCTTAGAGCAGAAGCTTCACCGTTGAAAAAACCTGATAATCTTTTACATAATATTTTTTTCACAAAAATTGTAGAACACACACAGCAGAACTACCATTACCCAGACAGACAATTAAAGTTTAAAAGTAAAAAAGTTTCATCGAACTGACAGATAAAAAAAAAGTCTTTACTACATGGTACAAAAAATTATTTCAACTACAAGAATGCTTTATAACATAATATTTAACCGATAATTTGTGAATAAATCTTGGTACAAGTATCTCAGGGAGCACAGTTGAGGACTATGCAATGAGCAGCTTCAGCTGCAGCAGCATCTGGCTTGTGACTACAAAACAAAATAAAATACACTTAGGTTTTCTAAAGTGCTGTTCTTTCCCTAGAAAAAGTTGTTCAAACAGGGCAAAACTAATACAGAATATTCTACTCTGAGCTTAATTGTTATACAAGATCACCAAATAAAACATCAAACTCAGGCTTAAGTAGGACTTGAGGGAATCGTAAGCCATATGCTGGCCATCTGAACCAAAATTAATTTCATCTTAAAGACTATACAGGTCATTGTCATAACAGTTTGGAAGAGAAAATTGAATTAGGGGGACACTATTCATCTCATACTGCCAATAGTAGTCCTTATCACTTATTGCTGCAATAAAAGGTGGCCCACAAACTAAAGAGGGTATATGAAAGAGGTTAATAGCACAATCATCTAAATGTACAGTGAGTACTCTGCCAAATTCACTGCATCAGGTTTTATTTAGTGTTAATCTACTGCATCCTGCATTACCAAGTGTAAAATAAATTGCACTTTTACAGCAACCAGTAACTGTTTTATGACTTCTATTTATTAGAAATACTTTTACCGTTTTCAGGCAAAATATATAGAAATAGTCAAAAAATGCATACGTTAGTCTCTCACTTTTGTTATAAAGAACTTGAAAACATACTTCGCAAATGCTGAAGGTGTGTTTTGTTTGTTCAGTTGCACACATGCACTGGGTTAAAGAGTTAAGCAATTCCACAAATTTTACCAGGCAATTTCATTGTGTTACTATGGAAATGCTACCCGTGATGTTTCACAAAGCTTTTAAGATTTAATTTCTGTACTACACCATGAAGTTGCTGTGCTTTACAAACTGTCACGTTGTCAGCGTATCTGATAGATTAAATAACACCACCATCAGAATTCACCTTTAGCTAAAAGTAGGAACACATTAAGTTTCAAGAGAAGCTAAAAACAACATTCACATTTATGCTGAAAAATGCCTGAAGGACAACACAGACATTAGTCACAGCCAGCACATGTTCATGAGGGTAAAGTCCTTCTTAAACTTTATTTCCTTTTATGACAAGGTAATCCACCTAGTTGATCAAGAAAAGCCAGTGGATGTAATCTTCCTGGATTTCAGTAAAGCTTTCAATAGTGTCTCTCACAGGATCCTTCTAGACAAAATGTACAGCCCACAGCTGGATAAACACATCATGTAGTGGGTGAACAATTGGCTCATGGGTCAAGCACAGAGGGTGACAGCAACTGGGATGACATCAGACTGGTGACCTGTCACTGATGGGGTTCCAAAGGGCTCCATCTTAGGCTCTGTGCTGTTCAACATCCTCTTAAAAGACTCGGACACAGAACTCAAAGGGATAATAAGTTTGCAAATGATATTAAGTTGGGAAGAGCTGTTGATTCCTTCAAAGACCTCGACAAACTGGAGGGCTGGGTAATCACCAGCCATATGAATTTTAGCAAAGACAAGTGTGTGGGAGTGCAGTAATGCAAAGATCGGAAGGAAGACATCAGACTGTGGACCCTTGAAGCCAAGAAAGCCAACAGTTGAAGATGAATGGATTATTTCATTCTTATGGACTGTTTTACTGTTCCCTTCTCAAGTTTGCATAATGCTTCCTAAGTTTTATGCTGTTCTCCATGTTGTAGTTTCTGGAAAATTCCCATTCTTCATGGTCCTGGACCCTGCCCTGTGATTGGTTAGTTTTTGATGCATTGCAGTAGTTTTTCCCTACAAGGTTAATTCAACCCCTTGTTTTGCATGTTCTGTCCCATCTCCACCCAAGTTCCACCCCTCTTCTAGCAAGTTCTCACCCTACCCTATATAAGGCAGTAGCCATTTCAATGAAGTACTATTTCATCTTTGGACTTTGAAATGCGATGACACTTTTTTCCCCACACTAAAACCACAAAAGTGCACCTTAGATGGTGTAACCCTGAATGTACAGACAGACTGAAGAACAAGGGGCTAGAGAGCAGTGGGCACAGAAAGGACCTGGGGGTCCTGGTCGGTGGCAAGTTGAACGTGAGTCAGCAGTGCCCTGGCAGCCAGGAGAGCCAGCCATGCGCTGGGGGCCATCAGGCAAAGCATCACCAGGTAGGCAAAGGAGGGGGATTGTCCTGCCACTTCAGCCTAGAGAAGAGGAAACTAAGGAAAAAACCTCAACCACTGTCTACAGCTTCTCATGAGACGAAGTGAAGGGGAAGGCAGTGATATCTCTTTGGTGACCAATGATAGGACTCCAGAGAATGGCATATAGATGTGTTGGGGCTTTTAGAAAAGGGTTCTTAACCCAGAGTGTGGCTGGTCTCTGAACAGGCTGACAGATCATAATGGTGGTTTTGGACAACACTCTCAGAGACAATGTGATTTTGGAGGTTGTCCTGTGCAGAGCTAGGAGTTGTACTCAATTATCTTTGTGAGCCCCTTCCAACATGGGATACTCTGTAATTCCCTGTTTTATCCCTTCCTTTACTGTTTTGATTCCCAGTAATCTCAGGCATCACACTCCAGCAATCCCTTTCAGGAGGTGGAGCCAGGCAGAAACATGGAAGGGAGAGCAGGTTGCAACAGAAGCAGCCAGCATCCCACTGATTCCTACACTTTGCTCTCCTGGACCTTAATAAAAATCCAGTCCACATTTCTTCTGGGATACTGTTGGTTGAGTGACCTACATATTTACAAGGCTATAATCAAATGCAGGGAGAGAATTTTTCTTTCCCCAGGTTAACGGGGTAACAAAGTAATTCTAGCAGCACAGAACTGCAGCCATTAAAAAACAAAAACAAGCAAAACACAAATAGAAAGTGAGAAGCTAAAAAAATGCCACATTCTCAAAAAAATTGAAGTAAGACTTGTACAGACTTTTCATTGGGATTAGTTCATCTCAGCTATTACTTGACCCTCTTGGCATGTTCTCTGTGTGTGTTATGTGACAGGACATGCACAGAATGACTCTAACCTGTCAGGTTTAACTTTGGAAGACACTAATGAAATACCCCTGCTCATCAGTCCATGGCATTCATCTACCTGGGGACCTAAAGTCTGAGAGTTACAGGTCACATTACTATACATGAGCACTAAGATCCATGCAATATAAAGCATATATCCAGAGCCACCAATATGTATGCTGAAAAATGACCTCCTTTCATCTCCAAGAGAAAACTCTAAACAAGTGACACAACTGACAGTTTGGATTATGTACCAAATATTTTATGCTCCATTTTTTGTTGGATTAGCATGCAGTTTTCAAGCATTTGCAGGTAAAATTAAATATTTTTGAAAATGAAGAGCTGAAAGGAATAATTCTTACAAAGTAAATTCTTGGTATGATACTTCGATGTATAACAAGAACAGTGTAATAACTGATACAGGGTCACCCAAAACTTTCTTTTTTTCTTTTTGTTTTCAAAGAATTATGAAGGCAAATCACACCCACACCAGACCAACTGCATGCTTCAGTTCAAAGCAAGGACTTTAACCTCACTGGTCCAACACGTGCTACATCAGCCAAGGCACTGGCTGTAGTTAAAGTACTTTCCCCCCAACCTCTCTTCCAGATGTTCCCTGTGAAACACCTAATTCATTCTGATGAGGACATAATCTTTTCAAAATATATTGATTTGCACCAAAAGAGTTTTCCTTACTAAGCCACTGTATTTTCTATTGAGTTTTAAAGAGAAAGATTTTTGCTGGCGAAGAAAGGAGAAAAAGCTGCACTGTTTTCAACCAAGGAAGCAGAAAATCCTCTTTAAGCAGAGGCTGACATGGGGCAAGTAGTGACTATGTTTCCCTGAGAGGCTAAACACTGCCTGCTGGCAATGCTCCAGACAAAGGAGCAACTGCTCACTGAAGAGAACAAATAAACCCTGCCAAGATGGCAATAACTGCAAAGTGAGGGCAGGTAACTGGAGCGAGAGGGGAAGTTTTCCCAGTAGCAGTAGTGGGAAGAGCAGAGCAGTAAAGTTGAGCCTGAGAGAGGGAGCTTGCTCCTCCTATGCAGACATGGCTGCTTCTATCCCTGGCTCCCTGGAGGGCAGGACCAGCCTCATTGGGCACCACAGCCCTGCTCTAGCCTGACTGTGGCCTCACATTGGAGCACCCCACAGCTCAGCTCAGTGATAGGGCTGTGGGCTCAGCCCCACTGCCAGCAAGGCTCATTCCCACTCTGCCAGGAACCTCCATGACACAGCAGGACACACCGGTCCTGGCACAGCAGGCTACCGTGTCATTTTTAACCTCTGAGATGCAAAGATTCGCTACCATCATCCTCACCTCTCCCAGCACTTCAGGGTTTCTCAGGAGAGAGGAGCACCTTTACTACCTGGATAAAAAAGTCTTTATCTCAAATTCTTCCTTTAAAAACAAGTATAATTCTTTTAATAATCTACCTTTGCTTTTCTCATCAATTTTTATACTCCTTCAACTTCTTTCTATATTTCTCCCAAGCTCTTCTTGGATCTCTTCCTCCCACATTTCCCCATCCCTCTTACTTGTAATTACCTTTTATACTTACACTTGTTCATCCACCTTGGCCTTTCTTTCCCTGCATTTCTATCCGTACTGCACTTACTACTCAAACAACCACAAAAACCAAAAGAACCCACATCACCTCAGCCTCCACATGAAAAATTTAAAGTGTAAAAGCTATTTTTGTAAAAATTAATAGTTCTAAAATGTGTATTATATATTTTAAAATTTAGATAAAACACCATCAAATGCATGTCCTGCCAAGCTATTGCAGTACCTCATGCTAATGACAACTCTAGGTCTTTAGACATTATTTTATATGTTTTGTACTCTGCCAGCTCTCCTGAGGAGATTGCCTCTGACCAGCAAGGTGCTCTGGTCTCTCTGTGAGAAAATAGATTTGGGGATTTGTCACAAGTCAGGGGCACGGACAGTTAAATCTCTAGGATTGGTTGTGTTTTACAGTTTTTTGCAGTTTACACAGTTATATGTTTTAATAAAATTAATAAAAGATAATGATACAAGGGAAGGGTTGAGGTTTCTCTAGGAGGGCCTGAGGGAAAGGGAGGTGGGGGGGAGTGTCCCTTAGGCTAGGTGTGAAGGCAGGAAGGCTGTAAGGTGGCAGCTTCAATCAGGAGCTGCTACCAGGGACCAAGCGGCCAGGGATAGGGGTATGCCGCAATAGAGCGTTGCCCAAGTAAGGAACAGCCATCCCATAATACTAACACCATGTACAGATGGCCAATGGCTGTGGACAAGAACCCCTAGCAACATCCAACCCACGAGGGAGACAGCCAAATAAGCCTATGGGGACTGGGTGGGGACTAGGGGTATAAAAGTTACTGTTCATTGTCAGGAGTGGGCTCCTCGACTACTCCTGTAGCATGCACACCTGCTGCTGCAGCTGTATCTCAGAGTTCCCCAGAGTACTCTGTTTTAAATAAATTTTCCTATTTTCCTTCAATTTTTAAACTTTGGATCTGAGGTTTTTCTCACAAGTGGGGGCTCATCCGGGATCCAAAGTCCACTGTCCTGAGTGGGGGCTTGGAGGACCTTGAAGGCGGGCCCCGCTGATTTTGGGGGTCCAGGGAACCCAGATTCCCATTTGGGGCAGGAGCAAACTGAGGACCTAGGACAGGTGGCGGAAAATAGGAACGAAATAGGGAGAGGCTGGATCCAGTGAAGAAAAGAAGACTGTGGACAACAGATTGGGTAGGGAAGGGATAAATCCCCAGGGTCCCCAGGAAGGGGGAATGTGGGAGGGTTAAAGTGGGGAGAGTGCGTGTGGTGTGGATGAGAGGGGACCTAGTCGCCAAGTGAGCGCAGAGCCCTTCTAGGTGTGGTTCCATACCCCATCGACGGGGCCGACGACCACAGGGACAAAGCGAGTGGACAGTGGTGCCTGTGTGAGCTCCTCCAGGAAGGGGGCATGGGAAGATGACCCAATCCCCAGTTTAAGGTTCAAGAGGAGGACCAGAGAGGGGGGAAGCCTGAAAAAGTGCGAGAGGTCCCTGAAGGGTTCCAAGGGTGGGCTGGCCAAAACCCATTCCCAGGATTCTAATAAAGATAGAGGGGTCTTCATGGGCTGTCCCAGGCCAGGCTGGTGGTGCCTGGGACAAGCTGTGTGTGTCTGTTTCTTTTGGGGAAGAACAGTCGGACAGAGGGGTCTCCAAGGTCCAGGAGGGACGGCCTCCATTGATCACTGCGGGGGGTCCATTAAGTACCCCAGAGGTGGGACTCTGGGGGCTGGTGGGTGGAGTCCTGGTTGTCAGGGGTGGTGCGCGAAATCCAGGGGTGGCAACCAGGAGGGGAGCGGAGCCAGGCCAGGGCCCAGGCCAAAGGGGCAACCAGTGATCTCTGGGGGTGGAGACGTCCTGGTTGTTGGGGTGGTGGCAACCAGGGGAGGGTGGTGCCGATAGTGGGTGGAGGGTGGAGAAGCAGCAGAGCCGAGGAGGGGACCTAGGAGGAAGGCCCAGGGAGGGCCCAGGGTAGACAGTGGGCGAGTGCAACCCACTGGCTAATCACCAGACCAGCAAGGCGTGGAGGGGGTACTCTCCCATAGGCACACGGGCTGAGGCCAAGCCCTTGAGTGGTGGTGGTGTGAGAGTGAACATGAGGTGTGAGGGGGGTGTGTAAGTTACTGGGACAATAACGGGAAAGTGTGAAAGTAAAAAAGAGTTTAGGGAAAGGGAACTGGAAGAGGAATTAACAGAGACACCATATGATAGTCCCCTAGGACAGATGTTAGATGGGTGGGAAAAGACATGATGGACTAGGTATTCAAGTAAATATCAAATAATAGAATATTGTACAGCAGTATGGGTGAGAGCCAATTCGGGATGATGGTGTGATGTGGCCTAAGTATGGATTGAGTGAGTTCTGGGTGTGTCAAGCCTTAAATTTGTATGTGAAGAGGAAGTGTGATATTTGGGATCAGGAAATTGTGTACACTGAGTGTTGGGTAAAATCAGCGGGAGTGTTTGCAGCGTGATTGGGAGAAAAGGGAGGTAAGAATGAGGAAGATGAGAGTGAGAAGAAGGAATAAGACAAAGAATGATAAATGGGATCCATTGAGGAGGATTTGGGGAAGGAGGAGAGGGAACAGATCTCTGAATCACCTAGGGTGGGACCACCTATAAACCCTAGTTCACCTTGTTCACCCTGTTATCCAGTAGATCCTAGTCCATCTCCTTGTCCAGTAACTGCCAGCCCACCTCAGCGACCAGTTATCTGCAGTGTCACTTGAAAGGAATGTAAAGGGGATGATGTGGTGGTAGAAATAGGGGGGCTGTACCCATTATGAGAAGGGCCCATGCAAGGGGCCCCGGGGGAATTGGATTTGTAAATGCCCTTCTTACAAGTTCTGAAGTGAGGGAGTTTAAGTCCACCATGAAAAAGCTGTTGGAGGACTCCCCTGGGGCTGGCTAAGGAACTAGACCAGTTCCTCAGCCCAAATACATACACCTGGGATGAGCTACAGTCAATTACGGGCATCTTGTTTTCCTTCGAGGAAAGGGAAATGATTCGGGTGGCAGTGATCAGAGTGTGGAACCGAGACCATTTCTATGATGATGCAAGGGGGGAGGAAAAGATCCCTATTAGATGGCCAGCATTGAACCAGAACATGGTGGAGGGCAGACAAAGTATGGTAGATTATAGAACATATGTGATTAAAGGTATAAGGGAGGCGGCTCCTCAGGTCAAGAATGCAGCACGGGCCTTTGAAGAGTGGCAAGGGAAAGATGAAACCACGACAGAGTGGGTAGAGATGTTGAAAGGGGCCATGCAGAAGTACTCAGGGGTACCCAATGATACTCCGGCAGGGCAGCAACTCCTAAAAATGTGTTTCATCAGTCATGCCTGGCCCAATATTAGAAGGAAATTAGAGAAGTTAGAGGATTGGAATGAGAAGGAGCTCAATGAATTGTTAAAGGAAGCACAGAAAGTATATGTCAGGAGGGATATATAGAGAGATAAACAAAAGGTGAAGGTGATGGTGGCAGTGGTACGGGAGACGAGTAAGCAGGAAGGGAAAGAGGGCAGAGGTAAAGCCAAAAGAATTATGGAAGGAAGAGAGAAGAGGATCCGAGGAGTTTTAAAAGAAAGGAAGGTGGCAAGAACCGGATAAGTGAACAGGAGTACGATAGAAGGAGGGAAGAAAGGTTGTGTTACATGTGTGGTAAGAAGGGACACTAAGTGGGAGTGTGCGGACAGGGAAATGTAGTAAGAAATTTGAACTTAGAGGCATGATGCACAACCCAGTCTATACAGAAAGTAGCAAAACCTATGTCCTTGAGATAAAAGAGAACAGACTTGCAATAGCAGCAACAAGCAAGGACCAATCGAATCATGTTGTAAGGCATAGACACTAACTATTAGCCAATAACATGTTGTATTATGCACGTGCTTTTAGAAGTATGAGATATAGTGTAATGTAAACAATAAATCAGAGCACTGACAAAACTTCTGTGAAGACATTGTCTTTGACTCTGGCGCTGGCCCATTAGGAGCTCAAAAAAAAAAAATCGACATTTTTTACTTTAGGGAAATAGAGGCTACGGTGTTCAGGATAGATGAGGATTAGGGGTGTCAGGGGCTCTACCTCTTGGGGAGCACAGAAAACAATGAGCCCGGGTAAACCTGAGGATAGGCCCCCAGGAGGAAGACTTCATTTTCATAGTTTACTGTGGAACCCAGAGATCTTGTTTATGTAGGTTGCCTAGGGATGTTAAGAGTTCAGGGTAGAAAATGTGGGTAACGGGCACAAAAGGGGACAGTTTTAAAGTTGATATTGTTCAGGAGTTACGGGTAGAGGGGAATGGGAGAGCAGTATTTGGGGACTTTTTGTTAACCCCAATGCTGGGGTAAGTTTATTAGGATGAGATTTAGTGGGAAAACTGAATGTCAGGATAGTGGCTTGGATGGAAGGAATAGAAGTAAAATTGTTTGTCCTCAAGTAGGGATTAGATATTGATCCAAGTGTGTGGGCAGAGAATGGAAAGAGGGGAAGGTTGGCAATAAACCACATCCAATAATAATGGGGCTATTGCAGGATGGGCTGATAGAAACCTGTATGTCCCAGTACAATACACTTACTCTCCCAGTAAGGAAGGGAGATGGGACCTTACAGGTTGGTTCAAGACCTAAGAGAGATTAACAAAATCGTTAAGGTGTGGCATCTGGTGGTTTCCAATCCCTATACCATCCTCAGGAAGGTACCTGGTGACAGTAATTGGTTCTCGATGATCGATCTCAAGGATGCATTTTGGACCTGCCCATTGGATGAGAAATTCAGGGACATTTTCGCATTTGAATAGGAATGTCCTGGGACTGGCTAAAAGAGGCAATATAGATGGACAATACTACCCTGGGGATTTTCTGAATCCCCAAATAAGTATTAAGCATGAAAATTACTACACTATTTGGGGAGTCAGGGTCTCCAAGGTAAAATACCTGGGACATACACTGTCCAGTAAAGGGAAAAGGTTGAGCCCGGAAAGAGTGTAGGGCATCTTTGAGATACGGTTGCCGAAAAGCAATTTTCCTATTTTTCCTTCAATTTTTGAGTCCGCCTTTTAAATTTTGGATCTGAGATTTTTCTCACATCTACAGCACCAGCCTGGAGCTCCAGTACAGCTGCCACTCACTATGTCAGCTGCTGTGCTGACCTGACCACAATGTGCAACTCCCCAGCAGCCAAAAGTCAAAACCAATCAGCTCTGCCTCTCCTTCAAAATGTTGTGCAAATGTTGTGCAAACTTATACACTCTTAAAGAGAGTCTTTTGCACCAATTCATACATTGCCTGTTTGGTTAGAGCTTGATCATGTATTCAGATGCTAATCAAGCTTCCAATGTCTAGCAGCTCGTACATTATCCTTATTGTTGAGGCAGGGAGGAGCAATGAAAAACTGAATATTCCATTAATTCAATTAGATTATAAGTACTCTGGGTTTGCTTCTGTCTACTTCTAATTATTCCACTCTGCCAATATTGCCAGTGTCAGCACAGTTTCACATAGCAGATCATGATAATTAGCAGCACAAACTTCTGATCTCTGATGTAGGAATTTGTGCCAATTAACAAGTTAACAGTTCATTAGGCTTAAACCAAAAAAATCTCATCATCTGATGGTTGTGCAGCCTGAAATTCTCAATTACATTGTGGTAGTCTAGTTGCAAGGGCCAATGCAGGTAAAGAGCTACGAAGTCAGGCAGATTGGGAACTTGAGCATCTGGGAGGTGCTGTGAGACAACAGGCAGATCTCAACATTACAACTGGTAATGACACCACAGAAATAATTTTCACTTCCCTTAAAGGAAAGCTCCATCCAGGATTAGCACCCCAGTTCTATTTTGTGTTCTGTGATATTTGTTAAACCAACAGCCAGCTAACAAAATAAGCCATCTAAACCAGAAGTATCTGTGTCATCTATCAAGTATCTATTATATGGACATGTTTCAGGTGCTAAGCATTTTTGCAGCAGAATTCAGAGTAAGGCTAAATGAATGGAAGAGAAAAACATTATAAAAAGGCTATAATATCAGAAAAATAAGATGTGTCTGGTTTAATTTACAACATGAATAGTCATGCTTGTCATACAATCAGAAATACAGTTATTTTTTGTTTGTGAAATCTACCCTTTCTAAAAAAGGATAATCAAATTCAAGATACCTACTAGGGTGAGTGAAGAAAAAGAGCTCCACTACCACTTCATACTCAAGTCATAGCAAAGGTGTTGGAGCAGCAACCTTAGTCAGTCTAGCCTGGGAAACTGCTCTTCTCTGCTGGGTTTTAGCAATCTGAAAAGTAAGTCTAAAACACACTGAAGCTAATAGTTTACTAACTAGTAATTTTTTTGCTTCCTGCAGCAATATAGACATTTTTTCTTTTCCTTTAGGAACTGGATTTACTCCAGATTCAAAAGGCTGCCTCTAAGGTGCCTTTTCCTTCTCTTTCAAAATGAACAATGGGTTTAATTACTTACCCTAACTTTGCTATCACTTTACAGATTTAGTAACTTCATAATACGAGCAGAATTTCAGTAGTTCACATGCAGATCCTTAGAGCCACCACACTAACAAACCTATCACCACCTGCAAAAGATCCTCAGCCTAAATAGGACTGCAGTCATCTTCCTGGACTTGTTTGTGCTCCTTAAGTCTTCCTGCTGTCTGGCAGAAAGGGTATGAGCTCTCACACTTTCAAAGTCTATTTTGCCAGTATTGTTTAGTCTTCAACAAGTATAACCCACTAAAAAAAAATGTTTATGTGGTATATATAACGAGTCTTTCTCTCCTTAAATGAAGGGTTAAATATCACACATTTTACAGGGTATTACAGGAGGAGATTGCATTCCTTTTTTCAATGCCAACACTACAAATACGACAGAAAAGAAGGAAAAAAATCCCTGCATATCATTAACCTGCCCCATGCAGTTGCTAACCACCCACGAACGTGTTCTCTCTCCATAACAGCTCCTGACACACATGTGAGACAAATGAATATTTCAGGGCTCCAGTGTGAGTACATAGAGCTTGAGTTGCAAGGAGAGTTGCCCGCTGTCCACTACCTAGGGGATAATGCCATAATGAGTTTCTATTACCATATTCCATCTTCAAGAGCCATGACAAAGGGTCTGTTTTGCCACCACAATACACAAATCTATTATTTTTATTTAAGCTAATACCTTGGTCAGCAAATTATAAAAGCAGCTTTCTTCTCTAAGCCTTTCCAGCTATCATCACACAAAGGATATCTCGGTATGGATATGAAATTACATGAATGTGTTAAAGTTACCAAATACAGGAGCTAGTTCTTTAAATTCAAACTGCTCGTCAACTGAAATGTTCACCTCTGGAGGTCCCACATGTAGCACACAGTGTTATGACAGCAGCCATCATGTTCATCCAATCAAAGCGAAAGGCAAGAGAAAATAAACTCCATAATCTTAGCTCCAAATTAACTTTGAACTTCATTTGGACAAAAAAAAAAAGGCAACTACTCCCTTAATTACAGACTTTCTTTTTAATTAACCAGAATAATTGAAGCATGACTTCTTAAAAGCCTCTTGCCTAACATCTCCCACAGTGGAAGCTTTTTGCTATCTGCCAAACAACATTAGGTCTTGAAAAACTTCTGGCTGCATAATCTGCTGGCTAATACTACTGCACAGGGCACAATATCTTCCTTATAAACCCTCCTGGCTTCACCAATTCTAATTTAAGTTCTGTTATTTTTTCAACTCTGATAATTCCAAACAAAACTAGATATTGCAAAAGAGAAAGATACCCTCTCTTGATCATTCCAGATTCATGGAAACACTACTTAAAATCTGCTCTCTCTTCTATCCATTTTTTTTAAGAAATCAAACATAAAGGATAATGCCATTATTTAATAAAACCTTTTATTTTTATTTTATTTTTTAGGAACATATATTTCTGTCACAGCAAGGTTTTGCATCATTGTGTTAAGTAAAATGTAATGGTTCCATCCAGTGGCCTTCCCCAGCATTGCAGAGCTAAGATCAGAAAGTAAAGACATTTTTGCACCAAAGTAATTGCAAAAAATTACCTATAACAGCATGGAGAAGAGCAGAAGTGACTTGCTTGAACTCACACAGTAAGTGCTTAGTAGTTTAGCAACATGATCAGATCCAAACCATAAAATTGCTTTCTGTTTGTACAACTGAAAACATAATTATCTGGTTACTAGTACTTCACAATGACAATGCAAAATAAAAATTTTACTTAATTTCTTAATCAGTATAAAAATTCATACTTCCATAGTGGGAGATTATATGTAATCCTGAATTTCAAAAACTTGTTTTTTCTATTTTTCAGAACATTCAGCATCCAAAAAGCTTGCTATGCTAAAAAAATACAAAAGCACAGACAAAGAGACTCTCTCCTAGTAGCTCTCAGTGTTATGTACCCCCAAATGTTTCAGCTGAATGCATCAACTCCAGATGTATTGGTCACAGATGACTGATAGCAACTTCTGTAGCACAGATTCAACAGAGGAGAACAAAAAAGAACAAAGAAAACACATTTTTTATCGTCGCTCTGACCCACTGTTCCTTTAGCATTTGGAAAAAGGAACAAACATGTCAATGGAGTCTATTTGGCATCTTAAATGACAGGGAGAATATGTGTCATACGTGCACACACATACACATATAAGGGTGACAAGAAACACCAATGAATTTTGCCAAATTTCCCATAAATGAGAAATTGAGAGAAGGAACACACAATGAGATTCAGGTAACACGCTGCACATTTTGATGTTGTGTTAGCAACTTTCACCACTGCATTCATAAATATCTGATTTTGTTAACCATTTCTGGTGTTCTAGTTAACCTTCCTATGACAGTAACAGTTTCTGCTTGCCCTGTTCCAGGTCATTAAGATCAGTCGAACTCACAAGACAGAGATCTTGACCTTGTCAAATCCATTCGTTCAAAAGACAGCTTCAGTTAGGGAAAAAGCAGAACATGAAGAACTGCTATTTTCACGTTCTCCATGTACTGGCACAGACACAGTGCCTTTGTTATTAAATAAGCATAATGCTCCCCCACCCACAACTGGTCTTTTCTATTCCAGCAAGCCATATGGTGCCTTTCAAATTTTCTCCCTCTCCTCCCCTCTTCTTGTGCTGTTTTGAGTTGAAATCTGTAAGATCTAAGCACTGAGTGTATTATGAATAAAGCTTTCTTCACACTCCTTTTTCCCTACAAACCCTGCCACTAACTTTAGAATACATTTCCCTATTCAAAGCTTCACAAGTAAAGTTCCCTCAAGATCCTAATCATGCTAGTGTTCATGTTTGCATACCAGCAGCTCAACTTTCTGAGCAGTGACAGCAGCTGCTTGGCTTCTAAGGCTGCAAGCACTTCTTTCAGAAGAGAATCATCAAATGAACAGCACAGTCTGCCACTGTGTCCCAGAATCTTGCCACCATTCTATATTTTACACTAGAAGGTGCTTGGCAGAGTAAAGTAGGGAAAAATTCAAGACTGCTTAAAGTTGGTCAGTGCAACTTTTTGGACTTGAGAATCTAGATTTGCCAAGTTCAGCCACTGGGAGGAGCCTATCAGTGCAAGCTTGTGCCAGCAGAGAGATGGGGAGAGCAGGCTGAAGTGCTTAAGGAGCAAAAATGTATCAAAAAATTTAGAAGAGTACTAGTTATTGTCTTCTCCTATTCAGGATTTGAACAAAAAACCCTATACCTATAACAACAAAATCCTATCAACAAGGTGTGTGTGGAGTGACTTTTTCAAGTTCAGAATTGCAGGAGCCTCAGTTCATGACCTAATTGTCATACCAGTAGTACATCCCTCTAGGAGCACCTACTATGACAAATCCCCATTTCTTAGTTCAATTCAAGCGCTGCTGTGACTCTGGGATGCAGGCACCAAGCAGCTTTTGCATTTCTCTCTCTGCACCACATTCGCAGCATAGTATCTGGGCATTTTACCATCTCATAGCTACATGCTACAGAAATATCTCTACCAAGGAAAGAATTAGCAGAGACATGTTAAAGCCACAAAGGTCACATTCATTAAAATGCTCAGTGTTGACAAGTCTGAGTATTTAAGCACCTTGTAGCCTAGACACAGCCCTGAAATGAGATAGCCAAAAAGAAGAACAGAGACTTCAAGCAATCACTAGTCTGAGCAGGATTTTGCCAGATATAATTATAGGAACCTGCAATAAGCATGTTTCAACTCCCCAGATGTTGGACACCTGTTCTGGCAACACCAACCTCCAGGAGCAAACCTTAGACCTATAACCATGGACCTTTCTCCAAAATTAGACACAAACACTTCAAAAGCTTAAAAAGCATGAAGCTTTTCAATTCATAAGCAGGGAGAGAGGAGGGGGAACACGTTAAATGCTGCCACCAGCAATGGATGCTACACAATAAGAATGAACAAAACAGTCCTTGAAACAGGAACTGAAAACAAAGACTGCTTAACATGAAAGAAAGCAGCTAACCATAAAGCTTATTATCGTTACTCAATCACACAGCCCAATGTATGTTTTCAAATTCATTCATATATAAAAGCACAACAGCTTTCATAGGCCTCACACACAGGGTAATTAAAGAGGCTTCCTGTGAAGCAGGACCCTGTGAGTGGTATCATTTTTTGTGGATACAAGGAGGAATACATGAGGGGAATGAGCTATGGGGTCTGGTTGACGAGGCAATCACTAAACCTTCTGCCAACCAAGCTTGAAACTTAACTACTTATGATGCATGTACATGATGATGATTTAAATTCAACTTGGTAAATCCTGATAAACACAGGATTATTTCGCCAAAGGCTTCCAAATATGATTTTTATTAAGGGGTTAATAATGAATGGACACTGAGGCAGGAAGAGAACAAGATGCATCAGGCAGTGAGCTCCACACAGTACAGTAAGATACTATTCCATCCAGAACAGAGCAGGTATTCCAAGATGCTCTTGGAATGCAGTAGTTTTAATAATTAACCTTTCTATCAAGCATCATAATTTCATTTCTGTTTTCTTGGATTAAAAAAAATCCCTTTGCTAACATTGGGAAAAGCATTTTTGTAACAAATGTTTCCTCTCTAATCAGGTTTTCTGGACAGTTGCTCTAGTTATGACACAAAGTTAATTTCTGTTCATACTGATGTTTTGCAATCATTCTTTAATTGTTTGACTTAATTAGTTCAGAGAGAAATCACAAGTTTCATAGATCATTTTTTTCCTATCACAAGCTCAGTCAACAGCTTAAAAATGATTAGGAAGTGGCAATATACTGTATTATAAATACATTGACATACAACTGTCTACAAAATCACAATCAACTTGAACTGGGGAGCACTCATTTTTATTCCATTAGAATTTCACATTTTGCAGATTATTTTCTTCTTAAAACAGAGATGACAAAGACAATAAACCCAAACAATCGCACACTAAACACTGTAACTTGACTTCAGCTACTCCACGCTGTATAAGGAGGCTGATAAATGGAGTTACACAATTCCTTCTCCATAAGGTCCTTCCCTTGGTACAGATCTGATCCACTTCAGAAAGTGGCTACAGATGAACGGTCATTTGTACCCCCCTGCCCATTTCTTGCACACATTGAACAACATGAGAGAAAGTAAAAAGGCAGCAAGTTGTGTCAGGGCAACTGCTGCTTTAAGGCCCAGATTCTGATCCTGACAAAGGATGCTTAGGCTGCTAAGGGATCAAATAAAACCAAAGGCTAGAGACAAAGAGAATATTTGTTTTACCATTTTTTAATTCCCCCAGTTTAATGTCCAACAGCATGAATTAGCAAGCGTTAAAGTTGGAAATAAAGGTCCAAAGTTTAATGTTTTGTGCCTAAAAAGAAATTGACAAGAGAAGACCGCCCTGACAGTGTCTTTGAAGGCTCAGACTTGGCACTGTGAAAAGGAGATCTTTCATCTTGATCTCATTCCTCCTTTACTGCTTGCTTGTAAAAGACAGATAAAACTTGTACAGCTCAAGGGTGTTGTGAAGGTAAATTAATTACTTTGGGAGAAGCTATTCAGATATTACAGTGATGAGCATCATGAAAAGCCCCTGAGGAAAAGAATCATTTTGACTTCAGAGTAAGGGCCTGAATAAAATGCAGGAAATAAGGCCTGAGGACACACATTTTACAAAATAGTGAACATCTGTTCATTAAACAAACTCTGTCCATCCAAAAACCCAAATAAGACAAGAATACTTTGGAACAAAAATAGCACTGAGTAACATAATTAAGGATTACTGTATAGCATACAACTGGAAGCAAATTTGTGTTGCAAGAATCATTAACCATATTTAGACTATGAACACTCCATTTTTCTTTTAATAATATCTTTACTGCATGCAACATCCTTGTTTGCTTCTTTGGAATTAAAACCAGATTCTGTGCCTTTCATGGCAAGTTTGTCCATTAATAACGTTTCAAAATTTATGTACAGCAAACAGACCTCTTCCCCTTGAGCTGGAGGAGTAAGTGGTAGCAGTTGCTACACTGAGTTTTCAGGGATAAAATTGTCCAGAAAGTTTTCACACATTTGCTGACAAGAATCAAGAATATGGAGCATCTCTGTGGGCTCTGGAAACAAACACACTCTTGGCAACAGACTTGTCAAACCATTCAACTCTCCCAAATAAACTTCTTCTGCCCCAACACAAATCTGTATCAGTCATGTGTTGTTTCCCACCTTATCCCCTTCTCAATTCTCTGCTTACTATTAAAAATTCAGGATGCCCTTCTAGTCTTTCTCTCCTCATCCCACTCTTTTGACCTATGTCACCTAGTTCTTCTGCTAGATTTTTAGTTCCTTACCCTGTATTGCTCAGGGTAGTCACCTTATGTCCATCACTTTAATCACCAGCAGTACCCATGCTTTTGCTTAAGCACCAGCTGATGTTGGCACTTACTATGAGAATCAATACTCCCAGCCTCTGTCTCTCAAGTGTTCCCATTTATCCAGACTGCCACTGAAATCTTGGGACATCTTTTCCCAACGTCCTACGCTACTGCATTACCTTCTTATCCCAGGTATCTTTGACAGAGTGCCATGTTATAGTTATGATCCAATTCAGTTTCAAATTAATTTCCTACCCCAGCTTTTCTTCTCCTTTCTCTAGATCTGTTTCCTCTAGTCTGCATTTATATGGGAACATCTCACATAGTGTGATGTGTTTACAACAGCAGAAAACAAAGAACAACTTCCAGCCAAGTATTCAAGTCAACTACTGATTAACTGATATTTATCTCCGAAGTAAAAAAAAAAAACAAAACAAAAACTAAAAAAAATAAAACTAGAAAAAATTCTCCCCTCACAAACATTTAAAGATACAAAATTAAGGTAAGAAGCTTCTAAAATGGAAATGTGTTCAAATTCATAGGGCTATTACCACTACACATAAAAACTGAATTTTACTGATAGCTTTCAGTGAGCAAACAGCAAGACTCAGGGAATGACCAAGTATACAGGAAAGATGAGCACCCATTTATATGGTAGTTACCCTTAAAATGACATTATATGTTATCCCAAATATAGCTGGAAATGTCAAAGCAGTAGTATTCAGAGTACTTCATCATTTCCTGCTGCTAAAGCAGGCCACAGAAGGAAGGTGCTGTTACAAAACAAACCATGCATGACCCCATCAGGTGTGCATCACTGTCACTGAACACCCACCTTCTGGGAGACATCTCAGGGCAGTTAATGTGAACATCAGCTCCAGGTGAAGTCACCACGCACTGGCTGAACACACAGGCACAAGAGATACTGTACCAGGACTTTTTGCTGCAGGATGGAAAGCTCAGTGCTAAAAGCTGGTGGGTGAGCCAGGAGGAGACAGGCTTTGAACTCAGAAGGCAGTGGGAAGGAAGGCAAAGTAACCTGACCCAAAAAATGGAAGTTTTTCTTACCTACACTGGGAAGGCAAAGGGAAGCAGAGCCTCCTGGGAGGTCCCAGCCTCACACTGGGGAATCCTGCCCTCCTCCTGGACCCTCCTTCACTTCCTCAATGTCTAAGCCCATTATCCAAGTGAAACACCTCATCCCTCCAAGTGCTAGGTAGAGCCTCTAAGCATCCACTCCAGGAGGAGCTATGCTGTTCCCATGCCCCTGCGTGGGGAAGTGGGAAAATCCAACTGCCATCACTTTTGCACAGCTGTGACAGCCTGCAGCTCCCAAATGGAGCCCTGGGAAAAATCAAAGCTCCTAAAGGAGTTTTAGACAGTGGAGCAGAGGAGTGTTGATAGGGCATATCAAAGCCAGCTGGCACACCGTGAGCACTGCACAGGCATAGCAAGCACTGCCTCCAGGAAACTCCATTAGTTCTTCCCAGGGAATTCTGAATTTCAGAGGACTTAATCCATGGTAGCATCAGGCACAACCAAAAGAGATTAGTATTATGTTTCTGAGCATTCTAGCATCTTGCAAACATACCTTACATCTTTTAAAACATGAACATGAATAATCAGAAGTTATTTAAAGCATGTTTTGGTAGCAAAACCCAAGTCAAAGACACTGGATTTTACATTCTGCAACTCATGTAAAGAAGTGTTCTGTTTTCCTCCTCACCTTATATCAAGAGTGTAGTTTTTCCACTCAGACACATTAATCTCATATTTATTTTCAAGATTTCAAGCCAAAAATTTTGAAAGTACTGCCTTGTAGCTATGGAAACCTACAGATTTAAGTGACCAAGTAATTTTTGGTGAGGCATTTAACAGGACACTCTGAAATTCAGGCAGATAAAGAAAAGTTCAAATAGAAATTAAGGAGAAAGACTGGGTTCACACAGCTTAGACTCAAACTTCACAGTGGCTTCTTTTATCACAATACTAGTCCCTCCGAAAAAACTTGAACCTCAACTTGTATAGCAAGTTTTTACAATAAGCAGCTTAATTTTCAAAACTCCAGACTTTGGGGGGTTTGGTGGTTCCCCCTCCACATTTCCTTAAGAAGTATTTATCTTTAAAAAACCTGAGAAAGCTGTCCTAATTAATATTCAGTTCAGTGATTAAGCACTCTCCCAAGTGACCTATATGTGTAATAGCATCAAGTACCACCTGCTCAAACTGTTGTTTTGCAGCGAAATATTAATCCCTTGTACCTTCTGTTACCAAGCTTGGATGCCATCTGAAATTCAAATGGGAATGATTCATTGCAGATGCTTTGTAAACTCACTGAAATTTATATAAAATGAAGCAATTACGGACAAATAATTTGAAATAATGTAGTACAAAAAGCAGGTTACAGAATTTTAGGTAATTTCTCCCATTTGAAGTTCAGTTCATATTATTTAATGTATCAATTACAAATATTTTTAATGTAAATTATGCACTTTTTAAAAATAAGCATAGCATATTTTTTAAACAACAAGTGTAATGAATATAGCTAACAAGTTGTTTGTGTCTGTTCTTAAAGAAAAGGTGTTAATATTTCAAAAAAATCTGTTTCTTCAGAAATGCTGGTATAGAAACCTGCACTTCCCTTTGCACGTGTTAGAACTCTAACATAGCACAAAATACATGGATGACTATGGCATACTTTTTATATGCACTATGGGTGGAAAGACCCTTATATTTCTGCCAACGTTATAGCAGGCATGCAACAAAAATTGCATACTTCAGACATGTTTGTGCTATTGATGGCACACGAGTGGAAGGGGGGAAAGAAACAGAATCAGATAATTGGCAGCTTAACAAATCCAAAGGTCAACATCTGACTTGACTGACTGAAATTGGGTCTTCCTATTTTTCACAAGGATTAAAAAAAAAAAAATCACATCCTCACATGCTTTCTTGTCTTTAAACTTCATATGGAAGAGATCTCTAGACCTCAGCTTCAGTCCACATTGGTAAGCAACAGATCTTAAAGAGGATTCAAAGGCAGGAAACCAACTAGATTTATGAGTACAAAGGAAATTTTGCAAGCAACCTGAGCAGATCCTTATGTAGAAAAAAATACTGTAATTTCTTTGAGGGTATCCTCAATGTATCCCTAATTATTTGTGGAACAACACAGCTTTCCTTCGTCATGTCTAAGTTGGGGATCAAGCTGAGGCAAGTGAACTGCACATAAATTATGTGTAAACAGAATTTTCAAACACCACAAGTTCTGTACTTAAGAGATTGAAGACATTAGCAGCATAAAGCAACATATTCTAGAGTAGGAAAACATTTCTTGCAATTAAATAATAAATTAAAAGTAAAACAACCTTTGAAACAGCATCATCATGCGTAAGGCAGCTCAACATAATGAGAGGGAGCTTCAGGCTCAGGAAGAAAATCAGACAATGTAGGGGAGCTTGAAAGTGGACTCAGTTTTGAGCTTAGCAATGCCAAAGTATGAAGGTACCCCAGTACAGAGGACCCACACCAATATCACTTTGATTTCTCAGTTCTCCTCTATAAAATGAGTTGCATTGTACTTCACCATCTTATGGAACAAAACCTTAAAAATATTTGTGATAGAGTCTGGTATTACAGCAATGAACGCAGTGTAAGTACCTAAGCCTTGTTGTACAAAATGCTATATATACACACACATATATGATGAGGATATGTTTTGTTTTTACAGCTTTACCTTTTAACATCTAATCTTTGAGAATGACTGATGAAAGCAAAACACAAGAATCCTTGAAAAGCAGGACCAAAAAAAAGCAAAGGTTCTATGAGTGCCTTAACTAACATGATTATTATCCTCCCACCATCCACCTAATGCATATTGACTTGTGTGTTCACAAGGCTCTCAATTCGTGTGACTTTTACAGAGGAGAATTGCAGGCTAGTTGCAATGCACATGGAAAATAAAGCTGTCTATCCAATTTTTGGTCCTACATATTCAGACAATTTTATCATTTTGAGTAGAGGCAACTGAACCAAATTAATGAGATGTATAAAGGCTTCTTTTTTAAAGACATAAATGGGAATTACATGGACAGCTCTCAAAGGTTAATTGCAGTTGAATCCTTAACTGTCTTGACTTTTCTGAGCTGTGAGTGGTGGTGACTCTGCATTTCCACAAACTAAATGGATAAAGAGAGCAAAGGCTCTCAGTTGCCAACAGGGACAATGTAGCACAGACAGCTGGTGGGGTGAATTCTCCCCAGTCTTTGTTGAGCAAATGGACAAAGAGCTCATGAAACAACCCTCACATTTTCACTGTTGTGTATACCTCAAGCATTCAAGGTGAATCATACCAGCATCAGTTCAACGTAAATGTTATGATTTAAACCACAAGGGTTGAGGGAGGCAGTGAGATGTTTTACTGCCCACCATCATCCAGCAGAAGGGACTATCAGACAATTTTTTCCACAATTAACTAAAGCACTGATTTTAGGAGTATTTCTTTCACCTCAAAAGAGATTAGTTTTGCAGATTTTTTTTGCTACTAAATAGTAGCAATATCCTGCAGCTACACAAATAGTAGGGCACATTCTGATTTCTCTATTAACAGCTGAGCCTGCTTATTTACAAAGTAAATAACACCACACTATCACTATTTGAAATCTCCAGACAGTATTTGCTTATGGAAGTGGAGAAAGATTTTATCTGAAGGAGCCTTCAAGCCACATACTATTGAAATATACTTTACCAATTGCTTTAGTGATATGGACTGAAACTGAAAATCTATGCTCAGAGAAGTAAAAGTATGCCTTAAATATTTATTCAACAGGTTAACACTAACTTTCTTCCCAAGAAATGCAAAATCTGTTCCTTATTAGTTCACCATTTGTCAGCCAGGCACATTAAAATCATCATAGCTGTTCAAAGGGGTATTGCCTTATTCCTGTATGATGCAGTTATTTACATATTTACATTACCCACCTGAAAGGCACAGACTTATCTTAGGGATCACAGTAAATATATAACCTACATAACCAGCTTTACCATCCAGAAGTACAATTTTTTTTATGTTTATATTTCAGTTTTAGCAATGACTGTGGTAGCAGTATTTTCCATGATTGAGTCTGTTCTATTACTAATGTCAGCCTTTCCCATATAGTAGTGAAGAGCTGAGCAAGATACTCACTAATGAAGTAGAAAAAGAGCCTTTTGTAACCCTTTGGCTTTGGTGAAATGCTGCATTTTAGGCAATTAAGTAGTAACGTGGGAGAATTACCCAAATGTAACCTGACCTACAGAACTGAATCAATCCCAACTGTGACTGACTTGAATAAAAGCTGAAATTTCATCTAAGTTCACTGCATTAAGAAAGGAGAAAAAGTAAATCTGACAGCCACTAGCTAGCTGCTGTAAAAATATTACAAACATGTAGGAGACAAGCTCAGAAGAACTGAAGAACATTTTTTTCTCTACAGGTAATGTTTGACAGCTCTTTTTCTACCTTAATCCAACACACGTATTCCAGTAGAGCTCCACATCACTATGATGATGGATGCACTATAATATTCTCTCATTCCTAAGGCACTGTCTCACAACAAAGACTACAAAGTTTAGATACAAATACTTCAGAAAACAATATTTTCCTGTATGAAAAATATACCCAATAGCTGGGCTTGAATTTGAAAAAAGAAATACATATATATATATATAAAATAATTTCCCTAAAAAAAAAAAGATACAGCACCCCAGAAATGCTGACAGTACCACAGGGCATGTGCTTTAGTACCACAGGGCATGTGCTTTAGTACCACAGGGCATGGGTTGATGACAAAGATGTGCTTGCCGAATTTCATCTATAAGACAGTGACTTGAACTCATTTTTTGCTGATAAATCCTAAGTCTCAATATGGCAAATCATGTACATTAAACACAAGGGAAGTCCCTGTGACAATCTATCAAAAGTCCTTCAAACCAAGGCCACAAAGGTAACTTCATTTTTATACTGTAATAATTTTACAGTTACTGTAAGAGAATATTAACTGAGAAGGACCCAGTGAAGTCAATTAAAAGACTCCCCTTCATTTCATGGGATTTCCCTTGATTTCTCCTCAATTTCATGGGATTATTTCCATGCCTGATATAATCACTAGGATCTTGCAAATTAAGTGCTTCTCTCTTATTCTTCCACTTATTAAATAGGTCTTTAAATAGAGATGACCCAATCAGTCATTCAGTTTCATGACTGCATTAAATAAAAGCGAGAAAAATTGAAAATTAAAATAATAAAATTACAGATCAAGATTTTGGCATGAAAACACGGTTTTGTGATGTTTCCCTCCAGTTCTTTACCACTTTGTTATAGACCATTTTCATAATTTTTTTGTATTTTCTGAGTACTTGAACATATATAATTATGGTGCAAAAAAAAGTAAAACAAAGATGTGTTCAGTATCACCTTTTCCAGCCACCAGAAACACACCAGAACACAGAGCTAACTTCAAGACAAGCATATTTAACTGGTAACCCACAATATTGCATGTCACTTGCCAGCTAGCAAATCTTCCTTTGCCTTATTACTGAAGTCCATATTTAATTCAATATCTGAACACATCAAAAAAATGCACCATCTTTTCTTGCTTAGAATCAGTTTTCAACCACTAGCAGTCCAGTCAACACTGATCCTTGCTGCTTTTCCTCCTTCTGTAAAGAAAGCAAGAAACCCCCTTCAGTGAACTTTAGGAGGAATCCGTGTCTTGTAACATTGAGCACTCAGCTGCTACAGATTATTTTTAAATTCTTCCCTCAATTACCAGGTGTCAGGAGAAAAAGAATATTTGCCTGAAATGAGAACTAATTCAAACTAGCATAAGCCTTTTTACAATCAATTAGTCTGCACAGTTGGATTTCTGTGGTTGTTTCTCCTAAGACATTTAAATGGTTACCCATCACTTCTGCGTCTCAGCACCTGGCACATAAAATAAACAATAACTGAGCAGTGCAGGGATTCCAGTCATTCACTGCATGACTATTATGGACCAGTCACCCATTCAAAGGTTCCAAGCTGTGGGTCTTCAAGATTACTGGTAGTAACACGATTTGGTTTGACTTAACTGTCTCCAGAGCAGGTCAAAGCCCATGGTATATAAACTTACCAGCACTGAAGGTGATCTTTGGAGGAAGTGTTTTTAAAATGGAAAGTACTTCAATCACAATACATACTAAATGGAACAAATGTTATCATTCCTAAAGTAACCCTTGAACATCACTCACGACAGTCACAAGGACCCATTTCCTACTTTAATCTAAAATTCTGGGTGATGCACATATTAGAAGTGCATTAAAATGCTCTTAACCTGATTGGATTTCTAAAGGGGATGAAAGGTGAATAAGTGAGTAAACGTGTTACAGAGAAGTCTAAAAATTGAAATTCCAATTTTTGAATAATTTATGAAGTTGAGCAGAGTTTCTTTTTAACTTGCAAAATGAATCTTGTTAGCAATTTTCAAAACTCAAGTTCAAGCCTACCTTTCCATCAAGGCCACTTCTCGCACAGCCTTCCCACAGCTCTAGTGCTAAGCAAAAGACCATATGTAACAAAATAATATCCTTTTGTTTGGCATTAGAGTTGGGTACAGATCCTTGATGGACACAGAGATGGCCTAGATTACCACTAAAACACCAAAGGAGCAGAATCCACAGGTGTTCAGGCCCCTTGGGAAGACATGCATCCTAAATATCCCTGGGGGTTTATATCAGGTGCAGTAGTTTGTAACAGAGCTTTCAGGGCCTTCAATTACATTGCTGATGAAAATGATGAATAATTAATTCTAGGAATTATTTCAACCTGCTTCAAAAAACAGTTATTGAGAAATTCTACTTTCTGAAGTAATATTTCTTATGCAACACATCTCTGGGAAAACATTTTCAGGCAACTTACTACCTAAAAATACCATGCCTTTTTTAAAGAAAAAAACAAGCTTTGCTTAAAACATATCCGGTAACAGTCCTAGTATTTGTTGAGAATTTTGTTTCTAAACCATGATTTGTAAGGCTCTTTATTTGGCAAAGTTGGCACAAAAACGATTTTCTGCATTTTCCTCCCAAGAATATGTAAAGCCTTACTTTCAAAAGGGATATATGAGGGGAAAGCCCATGTTAATTTTGTCAACATGAAAAAAAATAAACTCTAAGATTCGCTCAAAGGCAAGTAGAATCAGGTCCTTAGCAATTTAAGATTTTTTCATTAAGTTCACTAAATTGATCATAAACAAACCAAGTTTCCTTTCCCAGTAGGTTCTGCTGTCAGACCCACTCACATAAGACCACATCATAGCTACTAAAACAAGCTTTACTTCGCAGGATACATCAGGAGATAATGTTTGGAGAGAGAACAACTGGGAAAATAACACAAAACTTGTGATACATGCATTCAATTCTCCTCCACAATACTTTCTGTTCTACTCAAAGATGAAAAACCCACAGTTGCTTTATTGTTGATCTGAATGTATAAATGACCATCTTCTACTGTATTTCAAACAGAAAGGAAGTATCTATGGACACACGTCCACAGAAAGAAAAGAAGCAGAAGAGGACACTCAAGGGAAATGTTTTAGAATTGAATGTGTATTATCAACCAGTGCAACAAGCTAAGTAAGAGCTGAGTTAAATAAATAGATTTTCAATATTTGTGGGCAGAAGTTTCAAAATTAGGATACCCCAGTAATTAGCTCAGATGAAATTTAATTACTGATAGAATTACCAATGTCTTCATTAGTAGCTGGCCCTTTGGTATGGATTATCACATAAAACTCTTTCCATACTATCTCTAATTGAAAGCAAACAAACCAAAGCTTGGTGTAAACCCAGTCAACATACACAAATTAAGCCAGTATTTATGCTAGATCTTATTTTCTCTGAACTCCAATATCCATTTGCAGTGCCTAATAAAGAATCAAATACGACAGTAATGCTTAGCTGGTCCCCTGCCAAAATGCTTGATGGTGAGTCCTTGCCCAACTTAAGTATATAAATTGATAGAGCAGACCCTCCAATTCCAAATCTGAGGCAGCTACTTCTCTCTAATTACAAGCTTCATGTTATGAATTAAACATCAAGACACATTTTTGAAGGGGGTATGTAAGCAAGATTGCTTAGGAAGCTCTGGAATGGAAGCGGGGAGCAGTGGTGCCACAGGATCCACAGTGTCACACTGTCCTACAGTGCCAGCAAGCCCTGTGCTACCCCAAGGGAAAACCCACACACATGTAGGTGCCTAATTGGGAATGTGGTCTTGTTGGCTGCTGCAGCAGGAGCTAAGCTGCTACCACAGAGCTTTGATCTCCTCAGGGAGAGGCAGCTTCAGACTTCTGCCAGAGGGATGCTGCTGTACTTCAGCAGAAAACATGTAATAATGTTGCACCTCTCTGCTCCCCCAAAACAAGGATGAAGTTGACACAGGGAAGAAAGGAGGAAAGCCACATGGAATGGCTGGAGATGCCAGGTACGGGATACAGTCTTAGGTACCACAGAAGGGCAACAAGAAAGATGCTTCTGCTTAAGGAGATGGTTCCGGACACCTAGGGCCAGGAGTCAGTACCTTCAGACTGATTTGAAAGTTTGGGGGGACACAAATGCTGTGTCTTATTCACAGCTTGGGTAGGTTGTTAAAACAGCAATTTGGACAATGGCATTGCTCTAGTATCTCCTAATGTTGTGCTTTCAGCATTTATCTTCCCAAAAACACGAGCAAAAGCATTACTAGTACTTTAACTTAAAATTTTCCATTCAAGTTAGGATATTAAGAAACACATACTTACTTACCTTCCTATATAAATAATATGGAAATTCTCCCCATTGCATTCTTGCACGTTGGTGGGGGAAGTCAGACACAAACTTAGAATTTACATAAGGGTTATTTTAAAAAAGGAAATTCTCCCTGCTGCCTGGAGCTATCAATACCACTTACAGCATGGGTGTAATGAAATTACATTAATAGTGAATTATTATATGTGGGATTTCTCAGCATGATAGAAAGTTTCTGTGAAGGAGCCTGCAGCCTATCTCCAAAAATCATATAAAGCCACAGAATGGCTTGGGTTGAAGAGATCCTAAAGTTCATCTAGTTCAACTCCTGTGCCATGGGCAGGGACAGCTTTCACTAGACAAAGTTCCATCCTGCTGTGAACATTTCCAGGGATGGAGCACCCACAGCTTCTCTTATTTCAGTTTATAATACAAACATTGCTCTTGAGGCAAGGAAAAAAAATGGGTTAAACTTCGTGTTGCCATAGCTACAGAACTCCTTTTGCCCTCTGAGGGAGGAAAAGCCTCAAGCAGTTTGTTATGTAGCGTGTAGAAATGATGGTAGCTGTTAGCACAACACACTGGTTATGTCCATCTGCTCACACCCACACATAAACAGGTTAGTAGGTATCATAATAGATCTAATAAAAGGTCAAAGTAGGAGCAAAAAAGTCAATGATATCTTGGTATCAAGCCAGTGAGGAAGGCTGAAGTTCCATCTTGCTGATGGAAAGGTTATCAATCCACATTACTCCCCTGAAGTTGTTCCTTTTCAAGGCCTCACTGCTGCCTGGAAAGATGAAAATACTAGACATGAATTAAAGTGTCAGCAGCTCTGGAAATCATGAAGATGCTGTCAGGTGATCTAGGTCAGGACCTTTGAACTACAGGGACAAGGACCCACTGGAGATTACAAAGGAATATAGATTAATTCCAAGGCATTAGTGGAAAGGTTTCAAACTTTATATGCTCCATAGAGATCATATAAATATATTAATCTAAGATACATGGGAATTTATAGATGTAAAACTTGTGTACTTCCACAAGAAATCTTTTAAGGTATTGAGAAAAATGTTCTTAAAAAAACCAACCAAACAAACAAAAAAACCAAACACCATCCCTTGTACGTTCTACTACACTTCATGATTTACTTTACAAGGTACTTGCAGCTTCCTTTGATATTAATTAGATTTTCTTTTTTTGCCTCCTCATCCTTGTAGGAAAGTCATTATTACCTCTCAATAAGCTAAGCTAACCTAATACAAGTGCCCTAATGGAAATATCTATTTTAACCTCTGACAGTTATTACTCTGAAAACAAGAAGAATTAGAACCATTTGTTTTCATGCTTTTACAGTGAGAGGACACTGCTGCCTTCAGCAAGCTTGTAAAGCATCCTCACTGAAATGCTTTCTGGATTTTTCTGTGGAATTAGAATGCATTACTTCCCAGCACCACCTCAGCAAGAGCCACCTCTTCTAACAACTGCTTAGTAACTTTTCCACAGTATTAATACGTTTAGATAATCTGTATCCAGGTTGAGCAAAAAAATCCCCCACCCCAAGTTCCATACACTTTAAAACACAGTTTTTCCTGAAGAAATGTGCTAAAAGCGTTTTGCTGATTCTGGAGGTGTTCTACGTATCATATCTAGAAAATATTAAGGAATATGCAGAGTTTCTTATTTTTATAGAGAAAAATACTTCAAACAGGCAATCTGTCATCAGAGAGTCACAGGCTGGCCTTAAAGAGGACAAAAGACTATTAGACAGGATTCAAGAATGGCAAGATTTATGAGCCAGCTGCAGTAGACAACATAAATCACGACACTACTTCTCCCTCAGAGCTGACATGAACACAGACTATATGCGTAACAGAGAACCCAAAAGTCATCAAATGTTTTTCTATTAAATTACATTCTTATCAGAGTGGTAGCCAGTTTTGCATATTTAGGATTTATTTGGTGGCTTTCTTAATAAAATTAAAACTGACCATCTTATTTGAGAACTCACATAATGGTAAAGCTTGCAGGTGCTCAGTGACACATGGCCTGTGTGCATGATGCCCTTCATCACATCTCCCCTCCACGTCATTCATTTTCAATTTGAGAAGTCATGAAATTTGCTCTTTAAAAGGGTGGCAATGAAAGAACAGAATTTCTCGTGTTAAAAGATAAATCAACAAGTAGCCAAAATAATAAGGTGGGGGGTTTCCCCCCCTAGAAGAAATAATTATATCTACTGCACACAAGTGTTCATAGCCATTGAAGGTGAATTTAATAGTTATGCTATGAAAAACAGTAACCCTTGACACAGAGTCACAGTCAATAAATAGTGAAGATAAGAAACCTTTTGCATACAATTTAATTTTTTTTTTGTCTAGTGGTTGTAAGAGGTTTGTTGACCAAGCTAAAGCTCCATCAGACAGTGTGTCAATCAGGCGAAATACTCATGGCTTCAGAGATTTGAACAGAGCTAGACCACCTAACTTGCCAGCTTTGCTGAAAAAAGGCAGCTGTGTGTGCTATGAAGTCAGCACCTACAAGTACATTAGAAGCTAAAACAAAGGATTGTACAGGACAAGCACCTTCTCCAAACAACAGAGTCTGCGAGAGTGAAAGATTTGGACAAGCAGGGGGATATCAATGCTTCCAAGTGCATTTCAAGCCAGAGATAATAACAGTGACCTGCCAGATGAAGTCAGGAGTTTCACATGAAAACCTGTCATACTTGTGTTTATCTTTCTAACAGACATGTATGGGCTCATGCTGTGTACAGTGACACTTCCAGCACAGCATCTGCCTTCTGATTTGTACAAGAACAAACATATTTGTTAAACTCACTCTCCAGTTAACAGACAGCCCAGTGAAACAATCAACTCATGAGTTTGCCTGCCACACACATGCATAAATATGCAATGTTACATTTAGAACTGCAAATGCCCTCCCTATATTTTTAAGATAGAGAGCAATAAGTAATTCTACACAGCCCAAATATTTACATTGCAGGGGTGTCTGCGCATGTTCCTGTGCTGCCTGGGCTGTCTGAGCCTGTTTTGAGCAGGGAAGTTGGCACAGATGACCTTGAGAGGTTCCTTCCAACTTCAGCCGTTCTGAGGACACCTGACCACCTTCTGTGCACTGCTGAACATATTTTTGCTGCTTCCACTGAGATTTTAAGGGGGAGAAAAGTGAAATAACTTTCACACAAGACACCTAAACCTTTAGATTCAGGTGGACTAAGTTTAAACATTGTGAAACTTGAAGGAGACTTATGTTTCTCAAAATTCTCTTGGAAACTTTATACTACTCTAAAGCAAAACATGTAAAACTTTATATCAGGTGATTTATGAGTTTTACTACTGAAGACAAATTTTCAACATGCACTTCAGGAACAGACATCTCATGTAAATAGGATTATTCATTTGTTTCAAATTAATAAATAATAAAATCTTGCAGCAAATCAAACCAGCAGGCAGTAAGGGGAAGGTGCTTGGTGTATTAAAAACATATGTATCTGAAATCTTACAATATACACGAAAAAGAATTGCCCTAGGCTACTTTTCTATAATAGAGAAGTATCATAGGATTTATTACTGGTAATGATCAATGCCAGAATTTTTGAAAGAAATACATATTGCAAATAGATCATAAAGAGGATGGTATGCTTTGGACTTGTACTACGCAGCACTTTTTAACAGAAAAAATAAAACTTTAGTTCTTCTCAATAAGCTTTTCTTTTTAACTTACTTAGTTGACACACACACAGGTCTATACTATTTTCCCAATCTAGCAGATACTGTTATTTCTTACCTTCAATGCAGACAGAGAGAATTGAAAACATTCACTTTCAGTGATAGATTTAAACAGATAAGACAATCTGCATTTTCTACTATGTATTAGAATAATGGAAGCAACATTCTTACCCATGTATTTTTAATGATATGGCCCTAAAACTATGAACCATAGTCATAGAGCACTGAAATGTCATTTAGCAAGATGAGAAAGCTGTGACTTATTTTATCTGATCCAGAAATGAGCTGTCAAAATTAAATTGTTATGTAATTAATTGTGCATTTGCTGGCAATTTTTAAACCATGAATGAAAGGCTGTATTGAAATTGCAAATAACTGAACACTTTCATCTAATACATGAGATAATCCTTTGAAGACCATTTTCCCTGAACTGAGTGTTAATGAGAAGTTCCTTACTTTAATAAAATGTCACCTAATAAGTATAACCAAACAATATTTTTTTAAAATAATCTTTCTTGGACAGCCCTCACCAGATGTATTCCATAACTGGTTTCAAGATACAGAAAGATTTGAGATCTCCAAGAAATAATTCACCTCCAGAGTGAGCACTGAAGTGGCTTACATGGGACTTGGCACAAATTTCAATTAAATGATTTACATGCAAGATAATGCGCAGGACACCCTTTTTATTGCGTTCTATTTATGTCAGGTGACTTAGGAGTTTTACTCTTGAAGAAAAATTTTCTATTTGTCTTCAAGTCTTTCTATTGCTACAGGCCTGTATTTAAATAGTCTGGTTCCTCTCAATTTTATTCAAAAGAGCTAGGAAGGCTATTGTTGATTACCTTCCAACCTTGATTCACTTTTCATGACAAGGATGTCTCTTCCCAGTTCTCCTCCCTCTCCCTGCCCCTTCTGTATCTTCACACGATTCATTAGTCACACCCCATTACTTTATGCAGATATAGCTTGACAGTTTCCCCCCAGGTATTTTCTTTTGGAAGCTGAGATTTGGTGTTCTGGTTACCACCATTAAGACAACTCTCGAGATAACTTTCTTTGGCTTTTTTTTCCAGTCAAGATTTGCCATTCCAAAACTATTGCTCCTGGAGAAATAAGAATGTAAATAAAATAGCAAGTGGCAGAAGGGTGAGAGGTTGTAACTGTCCCCCAGGTGTCACCCAAGCAGCACAGGAGCTGACAGTGGAAAGATGGGCAAATGCTGAACTTGTAATAAGTAGTTGGAACCCAGGCTTGGCACTTTCACTCTAATAAAGGTTTCACAGCACTTTTTTACAGGGAGATCTGTTTTTAGAAAGGCTAAAATGACTTCGCTACTGGATTTGAGATTTTTACCTACATATATATAGATATATGTATTTATGTTGGAATACATGAACCTCAAACAGAAGCTGAGAGTAAAAGAAACCTCACTTAAAAACCAATGTATTTCAGCTACCCAACATATTAAATAAGCTTGTTTGAAATATAAGCTTCCTGAAATAGTATCTTTAGAAGTTAATTTCAAGGCACAAAGACCTGACAGTTAATGGGTCTGTGGTAACTTTTAAAAATCAAGTATATACCAAAAGAACAAAAGAAAGACAACTGCATCCTGAAATAATTTAATTTAAAGAGTATCATAAATAAAACCTCAAAGCTCTATTTCAATAAATATACATTAGGCCACTTAGTACTTGTACAGGTTCCAGGATAAAGTGTTTTATACTACATGCATTGTATCATTCTCTTTACTGCCAGTTTTTATTATTTTTCATGAAGCTTACTACCACAGTGACTGCCAAGAACATTTTTGAAACCTCATACATTCTGTTAAAACATCAAGAAGACCATATTTCCAAAAATGAAGGATTTACTTGAATTTATATAAAGCAAAACTTTTTAAATTGTATCAAGTGGTGAGTTTATTCATACCCTGCCATCTAATAAGCAAATTTGCTTTTGGAAAGGAACGTAAAAAGAGGTTTTGATTTTAGTGCAAGGATCATAGGATCAGTATTAATTCCTACACAATGAGGAGCAAGTTCTGGCCCACCTATAGATCAGTTCTGGAGGATTTAACCTGTTGCAGAATGCAAACACTGAACCTTCATAAAACAAACCAGTCACCCACCCCACATTAAAGCACACACCTGCTCTAAAAAACATTCCACTTATATAGCTATTTGTTACTTATATAGCTGCTTGTGGCCCAATAATTAACATTATATTAAAAAACTGCCTACATCTTGAATTGTGTTAGACCACTATTTCAAGTATTTAACACAGATTGTGTCAGTTTCTCTTGGTTTTTTTTCATGTAATAAAACTACAACATCTACTTTTGCAACACAAGTTCTTCTGAGAAGGTAAACCTACACCCTGTAGCTACTTTCATCTCTGATTTTTGGTTAGCTAACCTAAGAGAACTGAAAACCGGCAGAGGATCTGTGCTCTTTGTGTATAGAACACGAGCCCTTCAGTTATTCAGGTTTTGTATTCATCTGCTACATCAGGTCTAATTTATTACATATTGCTTCCCAATACAGAACAATTCCTTTCTTTCTCCCCATAAAACTCTTTCAGGGAAATCAGTTTTTTCAACTCTCAAAGAGGCAGACCAGCTCTTTTGGGGAAAACAGCTACAGAAAACCCAGTCCACAAAAAAGGCAGATACTTCTCAGGTCATAAAACACAATCACGCAAATAACCTTAGGTAGATTCATGTAGATTACTCATAAGGAAAACCTAAATTTGTGCTTGGATAGTTCAGTTTACATCAGAATTCTCAAGCTCTTTTATTACATTATACCAAAAAACTTCATGGTTTTGTCACTTCAGTAATAAGAATCCTTTTGTCCTCAGCTACTTAGTCAACACTAATACCACAAATGTTCTATTTCCTCATAACAACAGGTACACTCTGCTCAAATCATCTCCCCTTGTACTTTATGTTAAAAGTCTTATATTTCTGTATGATTTCAGAGAATTACATGCAATGATGAAATCTTATCTTTAATTGTGTGTTATCATCTTGGATCTCTCCGAAATAGGCAAGGCACAAAGTTTTCTCTAATTATTGGCCACAAATGTATGCTCAACGTCTTATACTTTTTGTGGAAGTCCATGAAGATTAATTCTAAAGGAAAATGCAACATATTTGTAGATTACATTAACTTTGCAGTGTCTTTTCTTTGCCTGTAAGGATTTATAACAAATGGAAATATAATTGATTGAAAGCAAAGCACGCTTTCCGATCAAATTTAAATTCCACAGCTCATGTAGGAGTTCAGCTGCATTCCAAAATGTTAGGTGCAGTGGCCTATTTCTTTTTTACATGTCATTTGCCAATTAGCCAATACCTGTGGCAGTTACACATCCAAGGAGAGAATAGCTGAAGAAACACTCAGTTTCTTTTTCCATCAAGAGTTTTTACAAAAGGTGCTGCCAAGACAAATGAAGACAACCAGACCTCATTTCAAAAATGCAACATATTATTAGTTAACAGCCTTTTCCTAAAGGCTACTTGCCAATTTTAAAGTGGCTAACATTAACCATCCCATTAAAAAACAAAACAAATCCTCCCTTCAAAATACAGTGTCAGTATCCATTAGCAAAGCTGCATAATGTACAAGAGATAAAGGTTAAGTACTAAATCATGTTCAATTGCTTTACAAAACTACTAGTACTTTGATAGGGTAAAGGTACATGCTGATACCATGTTTTCAAATGTGTTTTGAGAACATTAATGTGAGACACAGCAGTCAGTTTGCATTAAGGCTGATGCCTTTTTCATTAAAGCTGAAGCTCTGCAACGCAGACTGCTAAACCAGAAAACTTCTCTTTACAGCTTAAAGACTTATTTTTCATACATAGATATATATACAATCCACCTTTCCTTTCCACCTACAAAATGTAACATTAAATTTGCAGAGGCAGAAGTGAGAACATGAGTCTTAGGTGTACTGTTCACACACGTCCTATTTCCAGCACGGTACATCTTGGTCTCAAGAACAAAGGCTTAGGGCCTATTTCTAAAAACTCGCTCAAATGTCTCTAAATGCTTTCACACACCTACAGTGAGGATACAGAAGTCAGGTCTAGTCCCATCATTACTTAGTTTCTTCATCACAACTTAACTCAAATATCCAGTGAGGAAGCAGCAAGAAAGAAGGATCAACTGCAATGTAACACAACATGCCTGAGGAGTTTGGGCTGTCCCTCTCCCAGATTACTCTTACTATAATGGCCTGAATATAGAAAAAGTGATGTAGTCCACAGGCAAAGACTATTTAAGCTTGTCATCTGGGTTTAATCTAAATTTGGATCCAGGCACAGGTCTATCAGAGAGAGACTCAATACAGAATCCCAAGAGTGCTCATCAGGTCTCTGCAATAGAATCCTTCACAGGAGACCAGTAGTTTAGTTTTATTTCGCTGGAATGAGCTTCACTTTTATTCAAAGTTTATGAACTGACTACCTTTAAAACAACTTAATGCATTCTACAACACATCCTGTAATATTTGGAGAGACATTAAAAGTAGATATGTATTTCATTAGTACCTACTTACCTAAAAGGAGATATGAATTGCAGGAGATTATTTCCTTTAAATTGAAGTTTTACAGCATATTTAAGTAGAGTTTGGGATGCCAGCAGGGACTACACAGTGATTCAGAAATGGGTACAGGAATTCCTTCCAGTAATATCTCTCTTCCCAGTTCTATATCAAATATTTGGTTTCCTGATTAAAGTTTTTTACAGCACAAATACCATAATGTAAGGACTCCTACTATGCTGTTGCTTTTGTGGGTACTACTGACCTGCCTCACAGATTCTGTCGTCTTGTTATAATCCCATTAATACCAGATTATGCACATGAAGCTGGCCCTAGTACATGCGCTCTCCAAATTTCCACAATACATATTACATATGCATAACATGTGTTCTAATGTCTGCAAGTGCACGCATAATCTTTAACAAAGAACTGCAATTTTTGCCACTTACACTGCCAGCCAAAAGAAAAAGTTTTGTATTTCAGTGTGTCAGCATACAGGGAACAGAAACTTGATCTGACACTGTCCAGGAAGTCTGAAAATCTATCCTGTCTTTTTGTCCTTTTTCCTCACCCAATATCAGAAGGTGTTTACATTGTATTTACTGTTCCTAATGAGAGGAAGTGAGGTTATCTAGGGATTCAAGAAAAATCACAAGGGAGCTTTTTCTGCCCCGCATCCTGCCCAACCACAGTAGGGCATTGCATTCTCACAGTGCTACCAGGGAGGACTCAACAGACCAGCTCCAGAATCAGCTCTTGTGAGAGTCAGGAACAATCTACTGCTACTCCAGTACTGCTAACAGCAAAAATTGCAAAATACTTTTCATCCCAGCAAATTCCAAGTGGGATTTCCATGGGACATGCACACACTGACACAGACTGAGGAAATGTGACAGCAAACATCTGCTAGAAACAACAGAGGTGTGACCACCCTTTTGAGGGAAGATGTTGAGCAACATTAACTAAGCCTGCCCAGTAGCTGATGCTCTAATCTGACAACCTACCTGTAAATTGCAAAAAACCTGATATGCTGCTTCTTAACAAAAATGAAAAAGTAACTTCTTCTGGAGAGCTGGGCTAAGATTTCACTGAAGCCAATGTAATTGCTTATATTATATTATATTATATTGCTGGTTTATTAGAAAGCTTGTCACTTTTCTTATTTTTAGAAGTGCAGTTATTCTGCAGCTAAACATTTTCACATAATCATGGAAAGAGATTAGGTTGGAAGGCACCTCTAAAGGCTTTTGGATCCAATCTCCTGCTCAAAGCTGGAGCAGTTACCCCCCTCAGACTGCTGCTACAGTCCTGCTAATGCCACACAGCACATGGCTCATTTCCCTCATCTCCAGGACATGCTGCTGACTCACATTTGATGCTCTGCCCCCCAGGACATCCATGACCTTTTCTGCATAACTGTATTTTTATGTACATTATACTCTTTTTAAAGCATTTATAGATTACCTGGGGCTTGGCACATTTGCTGAAAGGCTGCTTTAAAAGATTGATGCAAGAGGACTGATTTTCAGATAGTGGAAGTTACCCTTAAAACCAAAACCTGCAAGTCATCTCAAATCAGACACCTAGAAGAGAGCTCAACTTTCTTCCTCTAAGCACACAAACCCATCCTACACTGCTAGGTTATGCCACAGGCTTTGGATGGGCTGGGTGACCTGTTGGCTAACTGAGCTCCTCTGTGTGTACAATGGTGGTCTGGGCAGCATCCCTCCTCCAGCCCTGAGGCAGAAATGCCTCCTAGATCCCATTCCATGTCACCACAGAGCTGCTCATCTCCACACTGGGAGTCATGAGCCAGGTTACACACACATGCACTTGGCAGATTTGGCAGTGCTGAAGGCACATCATGGCACTGCAGCACCAATGTACCACCAGGATTAGCTCAGGTGTGAAATTAGGAACCAGTTCCAAGACCCTTGCTTTTTTATACAGATTTTACTTCTCTGATATTTTACATATTTTAAAACCAAACTCACTAGTCATTTATAAATTTAGTGTCATACAACTGTATATGTACATACATATACACTCCAGACAGACAAAATATTTGTCCTTACCTTGTCAGATGAACAGCTGAGATAGAGGAAGGTACTTACACACAGCTGCTTTGGTCCACAACAACATGCAGTGGTTGGAAATAGCTATCACAGCTTAGTCTTCATAGCCAAAACAAGTTACTAAGAATAGGCTTGTAAAGAAATCTCAGGTATCCAAAATCTGCCTTAACACCACCAACAAGCCACAGTAATCTCATGATTTCAGGACTGTTTTTCATTGGGTTTGGAGCACACTTGTTTGTCAACAACACAGACTAAAAAAAAGGTGAAAGTAAGGCAATTTGAATGCTTGTTTTCAGCTGTAAGCATAAACCTCATGACTCTGAAGTCCAGCAAAGACTCCTCTTCACTGTTTCTGAAGGAATATTGATATATACTCCTGTGCATTTAAAGTTAACTGTAATGCTGGCTGAGCATGACCTGCTTTATTATTGGTTAAACTTACAAAATTAAAAACTAAAAACAAATAAAAACCACACACAACAAAATCCCCTACAAGGTTGATGCAATTCAAAAGTTAAATGCTTTTCTCCCAATAGGCCTATATTGGGGAAAAAAGTTCCTGCAGGCAGGGGTCAGAGCTTTGCCAGCCAGTGACACCCACTGCTTTCTAGCACGTTTAGTTGAGCTCTGAAGCCTCTTGGCTGTAGCACATTTGATCATTAAATAAAGCAACGTGTCAACACTGTACCCTGACAGATCTGAAAAAGGGATTTGAAAGGATCTCCTTCAGCAGAAAGCGTACATCCAAGGACAGCAGCATTACTGCTGTGCTCTTCAGAGAGCAGACATTGGTTTATCCAGCATCTCCAGAGCTTCAAAGACAGCACCTGCTTCATGCATACAGCTATAAAACTCCAGATATTAAGCAACATTCACTTCTTTCATGAGTCTAAGAGTTATTAGATTACATGACTCCTTATTCATCTCCTGTTCTCAATATCAATACTAACACTGTTTCAGAATATCACTGAACAGTAGTTGTCTGCTTGTTGTTCAAACAGCTTCAGACTTCCAATTATGTTTCTTTCACCAAGAAAAAAACAAGTCTAACCATTCCAAAATATTCTTCAGATTACTCAGGGCTCAATGTACGAAAGTTAAATATTTTTCCTAAAGTTATTTACGAGTACAAAACATAGGCCAGGGATTTTTTGAAGACAGGAGTAAATCTGTAGTATTTAGGTAAGTGAGAAAAGCAGAATGGATGCAAAACTCTGAAAATTGCACATTTTGTCCATTATGCAGAATAAAGACAGTTTCTTCTTTACTCCAGTCTCCACTGGACACACTGGGTACGCTGAAAAAACTAATCATAAGCAATACATGAATAGAGCAAGACGCAGCTCCATGGACTTAAAAAAAAAAATCAGAGTTGCTTGGGTTAATGTGTAACAAGAAACAGATAGGAAGAGCTGCAAAAAAAATTAAGGGGTTTTAATTTCAGTTTACTCTTCATATAGAAAATGGATGTGGAGCAAATGTTGGTTTCTTTCTAACTTCCATAGCAACCCACTCACACTGAAGTTGTGAGTCAGAAGCTGTTTTCTTTAAATGGAGCCATATGGCTTTTAAACCCTTTTGGTTCTATGCCCAGACACAAAAATTATTTCTTATTTTATTGTCCTGATAGACTCAAAAAAAAATCCAACTTTATAATCTAACTCAAATTAATCAAGTTCTTTACATTTCCCATGTTCCTGAAACGCATGCCCAAAGGGCTTAGCTTTTTACATAAAAAAAATAAAGTGTTAATAGAAACTCACAGAAAAATTAGGGGTACATCCAGCAACTTTAAGACTTTCCACATTTTACAAAAACCCGATGTAATTATACCAAGAAAATATTTGCTGCTTGTTTATAAATTACTTCTTAATTGCCAGAGGACTAAAAATTCCCATTTCTCAAGCAAAGGTGCAAGAAGATCACATCAGTTGCAGTAAGTATATATGTTAAAAAGTCTACACTACACTTTCATCGTAGCAGACTACAAAGTCTGCCAAGACTAAAACACAGGCAGCTTTATTATACAGAGCCTGCTTAGAGGTATGTCTTAAAATTCACAAGCTGCCAAACAATTCAAAGTCAGCCCCTCCGAGTCGGCTCAGTCCAGTCGGCCCCTCCAAGTCAAGCCACGTCCAGTCGGCCCAGTCCAGTCCACCCCTCCGAGTCAGCCCAGTCCAGTAAGCCCAGCCCAGTGCACCCCTCAAAGTCAGTCCAGTCCACCGAGTCCAGTCTGCCCCTCAAAGACAGTCCAGTCCGCCCAGTCCTGTATGCCCCTCGAAGACAGTCCAGTCCAGTCCGCCCAGTCCTGTATGCCCCTCGAAGACAGTCCAGTCCAGTCCGCCCACTCCAGTCTGCCCCTCAAAGACAGTCCAGTCCGCCCAACCGAGTCAGCCCTTTCAAGTCAAGGCAGCCCAGTCCAGTCAGCCCCTCCAAGTCAAGTCAGTCCAGTCTGCCACTTAAAGTCAGTCCTGTCCAGTAAGGTCTGCCAGTCAAAGTCCAGTCAAGTCAGCCCAGTCAGCCCCTCCAAGGCAAGTCGGTCCAGTCAGTCCAGGCTGCCCAGTCCGCCCCTNTCCGAGTCGGTCCAGTCAGTCCAGCCTGCCCAGTCCGCCCCTCCGAGTCGGTCCAGTCAGTCCAGCCTGCCCAGTCCGCCCCTCCGAGTCGGTCCAGTCAGTCCAGCCTGCCCAGTCCGCCCCTCCGAGTCGGTCCAGTCAGTCCAGCCTGCCCAGTCCGCCCCTCCGAGTCGGTCCAGTCAGTCCAGCCTGCCCAGTCCGCCCCTCCGAGTCGGTCCAGTCAGTCCAGCCTGCCCAGTCCGCCCCTCCGAGTCGGTCCAGTCAGTCCAGCCTGCCCAGTCCGCCCCTCCGAGTCGGTCCAGTCAGTCCAGCCTGCCCAGTCCGCCCCTCCGAGTCGGTCCAGTCAGTCCAGCCTGCCCAGTCCGCCCCTCCGAGTCGGTCCAGTCAGTCCAGCCTGCCCAGTCCGCCCCTCCGAGTCGGTCCAGTCAGTCCAGCCTGCCCAGTCCGCCCCTCCGAGTCGGTCCAGTCAGTCCAGCCTGCCCAGTCCGCCCCTCCGAGTCGGTCCAGTCAGTCCAGCCTGCCCAGTCCGCCCCTCCGAGTCGGTCCAGTCAGTCCAGCCTGCCCAGTCCGCCCCTCCGAGTCGGTCCAGTCAGTCCAGCCTGCCCAGTCCGCCCCCCCAAGTCGGTCCAGTCAGTCCAGCCTGCCCAGTCCGCCCCCCCAAGTCGGTCCAGTCAGTCAAGTCCGCAAGTAAAAGTTCAGTCAAGTCGGCCCCTCCAAGTCGGCCCCTCCAAGTCAAGTCAGTCCAGTCCGCCAACCTGGCGGGTCCGGCCCCAAACTCAGTCAAAACAGAAAGAATATTTTACAGCATAAGTGTCTTCACACTGCCCACTTTGAAAACAAACTCTCAAGTCACTGTATCTGTGTTTCTTTCCAATACCAATCACCAGCATTTCATAGAACATAAAATATTACCATAACTGTGACATTTTAGCACAATACTCCCAAAAAGTCAGTCTTCAAATATATCTGGTTTTCCAAGCTGAGCACTATAATGTTGAAACGGAAGCTTCAGAAAACCAACTCACCTTTTTGTACAGATACACTTTACATCACAGAAACACTCTTCTATGTTTTGGTGACAAGCTGCAAAGTGTTCATGCCAATTCCTTACTAAAGTGCTCTGCAGGCTGTGGGTTGCAACCTTGAGTTCTGCAGAAGTTTTCTGCAGAAGTTTCCTGCAGAAGTGCACAGCATAGTTTACATTCAAATCCTACACCAAGCAAAGTAAACACCACCGTCCTTCCAAAAGCCAAGAACTATTACTGCAGCCCAAATTTCATTGGGAAAAGGACCAAGCACAGGATCCAGACACTAGCCAGCATCAGGCTTGTAGCCATGGACTACAGAAGCAGAGCCTGTGATCAGAAATCACACAGCATTCCCCAGCTGAGAAATAACTTGAAGACAGACATCTCAGCTCACCTCTAACAAGTATTTCCTGAAGCGGACCTGATGTACTTCAAAAAGGAATACCTTATCCATTTCCCCTTAAAGCCAATTCCTCAAAATTATCACTCAGATTTTTTCCCCATTCCCCAGCCTGACAGAACACACAAGCATCTTTTTTACTTTCATACTAAACATATATTGAAAATGCAACAGCCCATTATTACCTCTCTTGCTACCAGCCCCTAGATACAGTCTTCAGCGCAGAAACATGCAACAATGCTTTTTCTTTTCCAAAATTAAAAACCCAAGAAGCTACGCCACCCTTTTTTCTTGCCTGTCTACCTTCTTGCAGCTGTTATTATGCACCACCATTGGTGACACATGAAGACAAGGAAAATATTTATAGCATGACCACAAAAGCCTTTCAGAATATTACATGTCCATTGCAGATATGACAGCCAAGTAACAGTGTCCATGTCTATGATCTCTTAAAGAAGTAATCCTCCACACCCATAGAGCCAACAACAGATGAAGATGGAAGATTTATTTCAAGACACACTCCAATCACTGTGCACAAGAAAACAGATTCAAGCATCTGCATAATCCCTTAAAACATCATTCTCCAAACAGCATTTGACTTCTCAACTGAAGTACCTCAGATTTTGATATTATTTCTTGTCAGCAGTTCACACAAGTTCAGCACATCATTATACCCCATTGTTTCTCCAAGCAGTGCTACAGAACACTGAGAAAATGGCAAAGTGCAGTAAAAGATCTTCACTTACCTTGTCCTTGTCCACTGATCTGGTGACTCCACAGCATCAAAATTGCTGCTAATATCCAGTGCACCCGCCCAGCTACTCCACTGCTTTCTTGTCTTCCAGCCATTGCATTATTGGATGCTATACAAAGAAATGTTATTGAATGTTTTAGTTATACCTCATGGGAAATATACTTTTGGATGGAGGAAAACAGGCCAAAATCCCCACAAATTTCCTCAGTACACATCTGTTGCTCTACTTTAATAAACACTCAACTGGTAAAAATGCTTTTTCATTCAGAATCTCCTCGACTGTTTGCTTAGGACTGTTACCACATAGGCTTCTACAACACCAAAGGAAGTTGCCCTGAAAAGTGCTTGAATTTACCTTACAGATGTCCTAAATGTCACAAAAGAAATAAGTTCTGATCCAGCAAGCTTTAAGAGATCTGAACAAGCAGCACTTGAGTCACTTATAAGTCTTGTTCAATAGTACAGAAACGCTTTTGAGGCAAAATCCTCAATTAACCTTTAAACTTGAATTTTAAAAGTTTGGTGTTGTACAACATTGAGTTGTGCTACGAGTTGCACTTCATTGTGGGTTTCTCTGCACCAGATATGCCTTCCATTGGGACCTTAAATATCACTTAGTTCCAACACTTCTGCCATGGGCAGAGACATCTTCAACTAGATCCTGCTGCTCAAAGCCCCATCCGGCCTGGCCTCGAATACACCCTGCTATGGGGCACCCACAGCTTCTCAGGGCAACATCACTGACATATGCAATATTTGCCTATTTATTATTCCTCCCACCCTGCCTCTTATAGAACTTTAACTCAGGCCTGCTTCTTCAAAAGCTGTGTTTAATCAAATACTGATTTGTCAGAACCATATTAACTACACATCTGGCTGAAGCCTGGCCTGAAAAGAGAGGATGTTATTTCTAGCCTAAAGCATATACCACAGAAATTGGTATATGAACCCATAGGTAATTCATCCAGCACATGGGAAATCTTGCAATTATTCCAGAAGTAGTTTTTAAAAATTAGTATTGTAAAAACTTACTGTGTTTTTACTTTATAAATGGGTGTAAAATTCTTGTGAACAGTGTTTGAATAATTAAAAAAAAAAACAAACAAAAAACCCCCAAACCTTAAAAGCAAACAGGGAAAACACCACAATAACAGAAGGGGATGTTTACATAATGGTTGATTAAGTATACTTCTAATATTGCTACTATAGTAAGTTTTACTAAAATACCCAGCTATTTTACAAACGTAAGGAAGCAGAACCAATCCATAGCAAAAGATTTAACTGAAATTGTACTGTATAATCCTCCCATCTCAATCCTGATCTACAACCTGACAGAAACAAAACACCTCTGCTTTATACAATTTTAGCCTCCAATATTATTTAAACAATAAAAATCTAAGTAAAACTACACAAACAGGCACAGAAAGGAATATTACACTTCAGTTTTTTCCTTTTCCACCTATGCCTACAGAGAGAGGGAAGACAGGCAATGGAAAAAAAAACACAACAGGATTTTTGGATCAATTGGTTGGAATGGAGGGGTAATTTTTCCTTTTTGTTGTGACACACAAACTTTCCATTTTGCCTTTTATCAGTGCTCCAACTACCATCCCGGATCCACATCTTCCCATGCACTTCATGCAGCTGCTCAGAATGAAAACTACCTTTTGCTTCAAGACTGGTAATGGAAGATTTCTCTTGTGCACAGAAAAAACTCCCCAGTGTTGAAAACACCTTGATTTTCTTGGCAACAGGTTGTTTCAGGCCCCACTAGACCAGCTCTAATTTCAGCAAAACTGCCCTTTACAGCCGGGACTCTCAATTCCCCCTTGTCCTCTCTCAGTCAGAGATATGGAGGGAAGATAGAAAGGGATGTTAAAAAAGTTCTGTTTTGCCTTGCCTTTTTCTGACTATTTAACCCCAAGAGGAAAGGAGAAGCAAACCACCGCAAATGGGAGTTCCAAAGCAAAATGAAGAACAACAAGTATGAATAAGTGCCCCAAAAATATATTCACTTCACCACTGCAAGGTCAAAGAAATAGTTTTGTTAAAACAGCATCTTGGAAAAGAGATACTTTGTTTCATGAACATTCTTTCCCCAAACTAACAAACGCATTTTTGATTCTCAGTATAAGTGAGCAGATGGTATTCAATTAGTTATTTACCTACTTTACTATTAATTAAAATGTCCAAGATAATTTTTATTTTCACTGTATATACAGAAAGCTAGAGTTCCATAAAAATCTGGCATTTGTATCTACAGTCCTGCTAGTTGTAATATAAATATTGCAATGAAGAAAGCAAAAAGATGCTTTCCAGTATCTAAAAGGAGCCTGCAAAAAAACTGGAAAAGGACCTTTTCTAAGCACATGTAGTGACAGCACAAGGAGGAGTATCCTTGAACTGAAAGAAGGTAATTTTAAACAGGATAATAGGAAGACATTCTTTACTGTGTCTTCAGGCACTGGAACAGGTTGCCCAGAGAAGTTGTGGATGCCCCATCCCTGGAGTGTCCAAGGCCAGGGTTGGATGAGGCTTTGAACAGCCTGGTCTAGTGGAAAGTGTCACTGCCCATGTCAAGGGGGTTGGAACAAGATGATTTTTAAGATCCTTTCCAACCCAGGCCATTCTATGAATCTATCAGAACCCTAAAAGGAAAAAATCTCACTTGTAAGTAACCTTTTCTATTTTCGTGTAAATTCATAATAAGCAAACAAAAAAAAAAAAAAAAACAACAGCCACCTAACTAGGAGGAAACCTAGATATCAATATTTGTAGTATTCGAGATGAGGATAGAAGAACCAAAAATTGGGTTTTTTCTATGCAAGAGGCCGTTCTTCACAGCACAGGAACCATCCATGAAAGCCAAAGAGTGAGGGAGAAGGGGCTGCAGGGGACAGGCTGAAGTAACACACTTCATAACAACACAAGACTGCGAAGAGAAGGAGCAAATCTAAGGCTTAGGGATATCCTTCTTGTCATATTTCTTGTCTTCTACGAGATAGTTTGTACAGGGAAAGAAGCAAAGAACAGCAACTGATGCATATTTAACTCAAAGTTCAAACTGGAGCTTCCAAGGAAAATTCAAGAAGAGGCTTTCACTACAGAAGCTGAAAACTGACTCAAAATCAAAAACCTTAATCTCCTCAGAATCCCAAGCCTCCCTTTCTACACAGGTGCAGAGAGGCAAGTTTATCTCAAACAAACACATTTTTTTAATTAAGGAACACTTGCTCTAATAGAGGCTACTTTGCCATAAAAAAGTATAACTGCAAGTCTATAATCGACTTTTACAACATTTGGGTTTACACCAGTGCTGCTTCAGCCCTTTTAATGCAGGAATAAAATGACCAGGGCCAGAATCAAGTCATAAATCTGCTGGATTAATAGGAACATCACTGCAACAGGTAAGGAGAGGCTGAAGGAATGAAAAAATCTTTTTTTCACCTTTTCCTTTTAGTTACCTTGTGAAGAGGTAAATAGAAATTATAGTAACAAATAAAAACAATCTAATTTTAAAAGCAAAGGGTTTTTTGTTGCAAAACCTATGGAAGGAAAGCCAAGGGACACATAAATCACATTGCCCAAAGGGACAATAAAAATTATTAATCCCTCTATCACTAGAGAAAAAAATATTTTACCCTCCAAATCTGTTATAAAAGAAAAAGTAACAAAGAAAGAAAAAAACTTCCAGACTAACAGCTATAAAACTCTACCTGTAGCATTTCCTACTTCTTCTAAATCAGCCATTCAGCCTTCATAAGCAAGCACTGCCCCCACACCCTTTATAGTCACTCCAGCCAGGATGCAGGTGAATTAAATAACACCTTAATTAACACTTTAATGCAGCTGTGCTCATATATTTTCTGCACTACAAAGTACATAGGGAAAAAAACCCAAAAAACAGTCACTGCTACTATTAATTTTACTCTTTTGTTTCCATTTAAATTTATGAATAAAACAACACTCTAACTGAAGAAATGGTTACTACACTCTCCAGCTTCACAGCCAAGAGAAAATAGCAAGGGGACCTTCTTCAAATTCATTGACAATTAACTGTAACTAATTTAGAGTGAACCAGGTGCAGTCAGTTGGCAAGAAATCAGCAAAAATGGATAAATCTGTCATATAAAGGAGAGTAACAAAGGTTGAAGTTTGTTTTAGATGAGACTTTTGCTGAAGTAGTGTTGGCATGAAAAGCTTGGAGGCTTTCAGCTGCATTATCAGAGATTTGTTGCTATCTCAATGGCACGATCCATTAAAATCCATAGGCTTTGGAGAATTTGATTTGAGGGCGGCAATAACTTATGTCTATTTTGCTTTCCTTCTATTACTGCCAGAATTATTTTATGTGCTTTTGTCTTGTTTGAATCACTAAGTATCCCAACTATGTAGATTTAAATATCCATCTTAGTATAAGAAATTTATAAGTTTATTTACAAAGTTTAATCTAAAAACCAATATTTAGTCTATGCAAGCATACATTCAGTAAATTTTTGGTAAATGACAAGAAAAAATATGTTAGCTGTCTGGAAAATCATGGGAACGTCACTTGCCTCATAAAAATGAATGTTACTGCTGCAGATGAAGTACAACTTAGCCACTTAACTCTATATTAAAAGTACAGTTTTCCTCTCCATACGGCACCTATGAAATAACTGAAATAGATAGCGGAAAGGGATAAAAGGCTTCTTCAGCCATTGTTAATGCAGCCAGTCTCACTATCAGCTGGGTCTCTCTGAAATGGAAGCCTGATACAAGTGTTTTAGTAGGAATGTGAAATGCTTGGAGCTACACAGCAGTAAAAACAAAAGAAACAAACAAAAAACAAAACAACAACAGAAAAAAAAAGGAGAAAAATCAAACCTAAAAAAAATTACAGAAAATCACCAAACCCAGGAGAAAATGTTGAACCCCCAAAAATTGACAGAAAATCACCAAACCCACAAAACATCCTGTAATCTATTTTGAATGTTGATGTCTATGGAAATTCTAAGGACAGACTAAATTTTGCTAATAAGGATTCCGAAGTCTAAACTGGATGCATTTTACATCCCTGCAACAAAATTCAGACCTTCCTTATTTGCACAAAAATCTATGGTAACAGCAGACCTGTTTATATCCATGTAACTGAAATCAGAACCTGGTCTGGTGTATTTAAAATAATTGAATTTATTGCTGCTGTCTTATTTTGCCTGTTACAAAGACTGTATTTTTAACCTCATTTCTGTTAGTGCATTACCAAAGACATTATAAATAAAAGATCCCTCAGAGGGCCATCTGTGGAATCAGATCCTATCTGACGAGGACTTCCCTGCAGTATCAGCATTGCTTACACAGTGCAATGATAAGTAGTGATAAGACTTTTCCTGCTTAAATTCAGAAGATCTACAAGAGCAGCATAACAAGATCCATACCACACCAGGCGTTGTCAGTGCTGCCCAAGCAGAACAGAGCAGATAACCCAGCACACCGGTCAGTTTGGAGACAACTGTGACTTGACTTAGAGACCAGAACCATCGCTAGAACACAGCTTCTTATGACATCAGAGCATGTGTCTCTGTATAGTATAGAATCATAGAAGCTTAGAAGGGTTCGGGTTGGAAGGGACCTGCCTCAGGCAGGGACACACCTTAGACTACACCACGTGGCTCAGAGACTCATCTCCAGCCTGACCCTGAACACTTTCACAGCTTCTCTGGGCAACATGTGCCTCATCTTAGACTACACCACGTGGCTCAGAGACCCATCTCCAGCCTGACCTTGAACACTTTCACAGCTTCTCTGGGCAACCTGTGCCACTGCCTCGCCATCCTCACAGTACAGAATTTCTTCCTAATATCTGATGAAGCCTACCCTCTTTTAGTTTGAAGCCATTCCCTGTTATCCTGTCATTACACACTCTTGGAAAAAGTCTCTCTCCATCTTTCCTGTAGGCTGCCTTCAAGTACTGGAATGCCACAATGAGGCTTCTCTGGTGCTTTCTCTTTTTCCAGGATGAACAATCCCAGTTCTCTCAGCCTTTCCTCACAGCAGAGGGTGCTCCATTTATCTAATCATCTTCATGGCCTCCTCTGGACTTGCTGCAACCGGTCCATGTCCCTCTTGTGCTGGGACCCCAGAGCTGGAGGCAGCACTGCACGTGGGGTCTCACCACAGCAGAGCAGAGGGGCAGAATCCCCTCCCTCCCCTGCTGCCCACACTGCTTTGGATGTAGCCCAGGACACAGGTGGTTTCTGGGCTCCCAGTGCACATGGCCAGGGCACGTACATCCTCTCACCCACCAGCACCCCCAAGTCCTCCTCAGCCTGGGTTAATACCAGGGTTTGCCCTGACCCAGGGACAGCAGCAGCACTTGGCCTTGCTGAACCTCATGAGATTGTTGCCTTAAAGACTGCACTCAATGCCACTGCCTATGTCATTGATGATGACTTCTTCCATTAAACACAACCAGCCAGAAATTTCTGTGGTGTAACTATACTAACTTTCCAAAACAGATTGAGTAAGACTGATTCATAACATCAGCTAGAAATTATTGATTAACCAGTAACACACTAAATCATTAAGTCACTAACTTACAATCAGGTTTGCTTTCAGAACCTTTCAAAGTTTAAGTAACTATTGATTCTACCATACTCTCTGATTAAAATTTAAAGTGAAAAATGTAAGTCATAATATTATGAAGATTGAATTTTCTTAACATCAGATTGTTACAGAGAAAACAACATGTACTGCTAAGAGAAATAAAAATTACCTACAGACATACTGTAACTGTGAATTAATGGTTCCTGAATGAAGGCAAATGTGTTTTAAGCTGGGCCTTTAGAAAGATGTTTTCTTCTGTTCTTTTTTGTATTGAAACTTATCGATTTCACTTTTATGAAACACTATGGACCTTCATGGCAATTTCATTAAGACTGAAAAAGGATTTTTTTTCCAAAACAAAAAAGAAACTTCCTTTGTAAAAGGAAGTTTAATTATTGGATTACTTCAGATTTTAAGATTCCTCATACAGTTGTTCAGATGATAGGCTCTGATACAGGAATTGGCTGTATTGCTAGAGAGAGCAGAAGAGTTGTGGAAACTATAACCAGTGGTTGAAAGCAGTTCCATTTCCAGACACCACTCAAAAATAATGTTTTGCTTCACAAATGACCAAATAAAAATAAAATTTTTTGATTGTCTTCTGGTGTTGCAGCCTTTAGCTTTCAGTTTTAATCCTTTCACAGAACAGCAGGAAAATTCCATCTCAGAAGCCAACTGTTCTAGGCAAGGAATTTCTCCTTAAAGAAATGCTTTAGAAAATTTATGAAATATCAAAGATCTCATCATGAAACAAAATAAAAAGCCCTCTTAAATCAGATATGTTCTTTCATGCAAGAAAATGAAATTCAGCATAATGAAACGTTAACATCTTAGTTCCCTTTTCAAACCTACATATATAATGCATTGCACAATATCAACAGTTGTCTTTGGATAAGTTTGAAATAGTCAGCCACACCAAACTTGCAGAAGTCTTGCTTGCAGCCCCATTTATTCACAATCCTCAGTTTCCACATCCAGAAACATGTCCTCACATACGGTCTCATGGAGGTTATGGTTAGACCTGATGATGTGAATGATCTCATCAGGGAATATCTGCAGGCTACCTGCAGTGGTCTGCCTCACAAGCTTTGTATAACCTTTGTGACAATCCCAAAAGAAGAAGCATATCAGCCACAGTCAACACAGATATGTTGGTCTTTAAGTCTTTCATGAAAGAGAACTGATCCAAGGAGTAAATAAAACTCTGATGAATAAATGTAAGTTTCTTAATCATAATCATTCATACAATGTGCTTTTTCAATAACAGATTAAAATCAATATAATTGACTTTTTTTTCCATAAAACCATTTGTTTTGGTTTTCTTTGCTATCTCATACACTGAAAAGTAAACTTACAATGCATTAAGAAATTTCAGGTAACTAGCTCTGTCAATATAGCATGAAGGATGAGGAAAAAGTGAGCAGAAGAGTAATACATTTTTCACAAAGTATTGGATCCCATGAACAAGTTAATGATGTTTGAAAGGGAGAAAATGTGAGGGCCAAAAGTTTTCATGTTGCTGAGTGATAATAATGGTGCCATCTATTGTGCATCCATCACACTGAAGTGCTTGACGCGTATTTTGGACTGTTTTCATGCATTTTCTTTATGATGATTAATAATGGCATTGTACCCTCTGAAATAGCAGCCCATCACACAGAGAAAGTGGTACTAAATTAAATTCAGATGATAACTATTTTGATCTCAAACACATGTGGAGAGAAATACTGAAAGGTTAGAACAAAAAAAAAAAGCACCTGTGAGAAACACTCATTTCCAAGATAAGGGTCCACAACAAAGAAAGAGCAGAGAAAAAGGAGTAGGGACAAAATGCACTGCTTAAACGCACACACTTTTCCAAAACATCCATTCTGATTTCTTATCCCTACTCTACATTTACATTAGAAAGTGCTGAAGCTTAAGATATATTTTCTTGTGTATCACTTCAAAGGAGAAATATAATTTTAGGATAATTTATCTATCTCTTTTGAAGAAGACAGATAAGATAATTAAATTTCTGTAAAAGGAAGAAGTAAAAGATGATGTGTATCACCTGCCTGCCTCTCACATTCTGGACAAGCTCTTGTGGTCTGGTTAGTCTCTAATATCCATCAAAAGCTCACAGGGGTTGATGTAACTTTTTTTTTTGTTTCCTTCTGGGACTTTAAACACTTTGGTAAAGCATCTCTTCACACTTTTTTAGTCTGAAGGGGAAGGAAAATTAGCTGACCAAAACTAGACCAGTGTCTTTTGGTCTGGTGAGGCTGGAATTGGGGCTTCCAATTCCCCTAAGGCGACCAAAGCAAGTTAAAAATATGCCAATGCAAGTGTACTTGTGCTGACACATTTTAGCCTGCTGCCTCGGAGAAGGAAGGCAGACACTATGGCTCAGCAAACAAGCTCTAAGTCTTACTTCCTCTCTTCAGAGGTGGGATTTAGCAGGGGAATTTTCAGAGAGCACCCTTTGTTCTGTCTCAAGAAAAAAAACTAGGAAAAAAAAATCCCTATTCGCATCAGAAGAGTGGGTATAATGACTATCTGCATGAATGTCACAGAGTATATTTAATAACTGGGGGCCATTCAGAAATATCTGGATACATCACACACATATGGGAAGACTGCCATGTCCCCTAACCACCAAGAAATGAATAAATCACAGTTGTGTTATTTGATATGCACAGGATTTTCAAATGTGCCTGAGAATAACTTTAGTCCCTGCTGGATTTCACTTTTCGGGTTTTGTACAGTTAAAAATGTTCCTAATAATATTGTACAGGACTGTTTAGAAAAACTGAATTAGCTGGAAGTTAATCTATTGAATACATTCCAGTGAGCCATCACATAGTATAGTTAAGATATCTGATCATGGTTTAGTAATTCTGGTGGTGTTTATATGCTACATATTTTTACATTATTGCCTCTAACAAGGTATACTGGCACAGTTATTCTTGTAAATCTCCTCTGCCTAACCCAAAATAATTCTGATGGACGTGGAAAAAAAAAAAACAGGACAGAATAACTGTGAAGAATGAGAAAAATAAAAAATCACCTGTTTTTTTTTTTTTTTGAGTGGGAGTACCAACAGAGAGAAAAACAGTTGGATAGGGTTTTTTTTCCCTGTTACATAGAGAATGCAAAATCCAAGTAGGCATCAGTCCCAGTGGAATGAGATTGTTAATGTTCCACCCATGCCAGTAATCATACCTTCATATATTCAGAGAGTGCATAATTTACCAGAAAGTGTTTTGAGAGTAGTCTAGTAGGTTTTAATATTTATTGGAATTATGCTTATATCTCTTTTAAATGATCTCTCCAGAGTTTAGCTGTCTCAGCTTCTATAGCATAAAAAGCAAAGCCAGTAAATTTTAAAGTCCTCAAGAAATTCTTTGAATAACTTTCCTGTGCATAACCATGTTGCATCTAGTGATTTTAAAGACCAGATCCATAAAAGCTAGAAACATCTGGCTTTGAGAGCAAACACACAGTCTGTGACCTGAATAGGTCTTTATTCTGACCAAGCTTCCCAAGAATGTATCACCTCAAATCCATCGTTCTTCCAATATTTTATCTGTGATTTTAGGCTCTAGTTAGTGCATTTCTCTGACAGAAATTTCTTGTTTACAGGGTGCACAAGGGAAGGAAATGTTTCTGAAACCTTTGGTTTGGATCTATTGCTGTGGGGTATTTGTCTTATCTTTAAAAGAAAAACTAACATTGTTGGAGGCCCTGAGTTTTGGAATCTGTCCTAAAGCAAAAAAGTAAAGCTACTTTCCAAACCATGGTTTAAAACAGTTAGAAAAGCAGAAAACATTACACTGTGAAAATCAGCATGGTATTTAATATTGTTTTTTCCATAGCCAAGGGCATGCTACCTTCCAGAGGCTCACTCATGACTCCCAGTCATGAGCCCATGAAGTTGTGAGGTGCCAGGTAGAGCTGATGAAATTCTGCTGATTGAGAAGCCAACCAGTAGATAAAAGAAAAATCAATGCCTGAGTATCAGTACAGTGTAATAAAAGCAATATCTCATTTTGACACCTTGACTGAGGGAGTTTTTTTGGCAAAGACTGTCATTATTTTTCCACTTTTAACTAGTTTTCCACTAAGTTTAACCTTTGATGTCAAGTTATGCTTTTCTGTGTTGTCCGGTATGGGTGACTCCTGCCTCAGCTCCAATTGTAGCCACATTGCTTGTTTCTCTCTTTCATAAAGGCCATTACTATTCTGTTTTCTGCAAAGACTTTTCCCTCCCTTATAATAAACTAAACATGCACTAGGAGGATAACAGAGACTAATAAATATTGTGGCTGTTTACATCTAATAAACAGGTCCCAGGGATTTTTTTCCTCCAAAGGTGCAGACTGTTTTCCCCTTCTCACAAACTATTTCATCAGTAAAGACTTTGTAAGTGGTCATTTGTTGTTCTTTTTAACTTTTAGATGACCCTGTAGGTTCTTTACATTCAATGTTTAATGACAAAGCCCTTGTGCTGAAGGCACTCCTAAGTTTTTTCAATGAGCTGAACCATCGATAAAGATTTAATCTGATGCCAATTCTCCACATTCATTAAGATCAGTTATTCCACAGAAAAACCCAAATATTCCAAGGGAATTGATGTCAGATAAACTGTTTCTCCACTACTCAGATAACCAACAAAGAAAAGCACTACTTCAAAACACTCTCTAAATAGATGACTCAACTTCCAGCTTTGTAGGCGTGTAAGGCAATTTCAATTGCAACTTGTGAAAATGCCTGATGATGTCTCACAGTTGGGAAACTTAATTTTAGCACAAAAAAGAAGTCAACGAGGGACAAAAGAAGGTAATAGTCTTTGAACCTGCACAAAAACTTCCATTAGGAACATTAATTCTACTGAAGTTTAGGAAACACATAGTCAGATTTGGTTTTCATCCATGATGTTATTTCTTTTTCTTACCATTTCTCTAAGAGTGGATATAGGATTCGTGGTATTTTTTAATATTTATCCTGATGTTTATAAGCTACTTAATTTGGGAATTTTGGAGTAAAGGAACCCTCTGTTGATTTCGAGAGTTCTACTTGACATCAGAACAGACATTTTTTAATCCATTCTGAAGCCAGACTAAAATGTGCAACTGGCATTCATAACAACTCAGAGAAACAGCACACCATATGTAATGTATCAGTGGCTTGAGCAACACACAGCTCACATGGCAGTGCTCTGCATGTAGGCAAAGGCCATTTAAGAGAGGAAAGATGCACATTTACACACAATTTCTACGTATTAACTAAAAAGAAACTTATACATCTGATTCAGTGTTTTCTTCAACAGTACCTGGGTTATTAGTGTTACTAAGACTGACAGCTGAATGCACACTGTAACTGTCAGTTATAGCAATAGGCTTATGAATATCCTGTGCCCATATTAATTATTCTGATTTCTCCAAATGACACTGTTGATGGAGTGTTGGATGGGAAAATGCAGGTGAACACCTCCTACTTGCATCAGCTTTGGACTGCAGTAGAGTATATCTACTTCTCACCACCCAGCATGAAGCACAAGACAAGTGAATTAATCCTTTTTATTTTTTTTCTGTGTTCTTCTGGCTTGCACTTTGTGTGATGACCAAAAGAAACCACCTATGTACTTGCTATATCCCACTGCACAAAAAATGCCAGAGAAACAGTGAAACGTGTACCAGCTGCAATGAAGTACCTGAAATGTAATAAGCAACATGTAAATCCACAATGAATTTCCACTATTGATTTCCATAACATTAAGAATAAAATATAGCTTATTTTTCCACAAGTATTTTAATTCATGAAGTATATTTATTGTAGGTTGAATCTGTAATAACTGACCCAGTATTTACAACTTTAAATAGCAAGACATATCTTTGGCCAGCATAGTTATTTTCCTGGATTTACAGGTGATATCCTGGCTATTCTTGACCCAAGATTTTTAACAATAAAGTTAGAGTCTCTTTTTGCAATCCTAAATGCCTTTGTAAGGACCCAACTTTAGTATTTTTATTCCTTCTTGACCATAAATTCTTAATCTATACACATATGTATCAAATGGACATATTTCATCTTATCAAAATTTACTGAGAACTACAGAAAAAAAACTTAAAAGAAACCAACAAAACAACCCTCCCTCTGTGTTGGCTGCATAGAGTTTAAATGCATCAGTTTGGGTTTACTTTGGTGCAACATGCTTGTACTGAAGTGCCCTCACACTCATTTGCATTGGTATTACTTCTCGAAAAGCTAATTACAACTATTTGTCTTGCTTAACTCTTGTCTTACTACTAACACCAGTAAAATTTAATATATTATGCTAGTTCCAAATTAATAAAGGAAGTCTGCAATTTCCAATTCACATACTACACTCTAATACCTTTTATGAGCTAAACTGCTTTGTATGTTTTGATCTATAATTTGAAATAATTGGCATTTTTATGCATTAAATTGCAGGTAAAAGAGAATGAACGAGCAAAACTCCGATGCTCCTTCTTCACGCCAGCACGTTGCTACCTCCTCCCTTAGCTTTGGCATTAAGATTCTGAAGGATGCCCAGAACAAGCCTAACAGCAAGCACAGCGCAGCTTTGCACTAGGTGTTATCCCTCTGCCCTCTGGTTCCGCGTCCCCCAGAGCCCCCAGAGCCTCTCCCACTTCCCCACATGCAGCCCCTGCAAAACTTGGGGAAGTTACCTGGCGGGAGGCACCTGCCGCGGGAGCCCCCGGCGCCGGAGGGGCGGTGCGGGGGACGCGGCTCCGCCGCGCCCGGAGGGATGCGCGGATGGAGGTGGATGCTCCGCCGCGCCCACCCCCGGCCCCGGGGAGCGGCCCGGCCCGGCGTGGGCTGTGCTGGGGCCGAACCGCAGCCCCTCTCAGCCCTTGCCCACTCCCGGCTCTTACCTGGGCTGCGGGAGCCCCGAAACGCGGTCCCGGGAGATGCGGGAGGCGCGCCCGAAGTTTGTCGGAGAAAAGGCGGGGCCAGATCCCGCTGGAATTAAAGCCCCCAGGGTGCGCGGTCGGTAGTTTGCACAGTCCAGGCGGAGCAAGCTCACTGGGGGTCGGGGGGGAAGGAATGGGAGCGGATGGAGAGCGAGAGGAAGGCCCCCGTTCCTACGGGCTCCTGCAGCCGAAGGGAGGAGTTAGTTTAATTAGAGGCCGCGCTCCCGGGAAACGTGCCCGAGTGGGCGCAGGGACGGGCGGGGAGGGAAAGTTGCGGCTCTTCGGGACTGCAGCACCGCGGACAGCGGCACCGACCCGGCCGAGGGTGCCGGGGGTATCCAGCACACACACTGAGCAAAACCCCGTGGGCTGGGCAGGCGATGGAATATCGGGCAAGTTATTCCAATCGTAAATTGTCATCACCCTTTAAAGCTGGTGTTATCCCTCCTGGGAATTTGCCAAGTGGCTTCTGCCAGTAACAGCTGAAAATAGGGATCAGGTCATGAGAGCCTGAAGAATCACTAATGTTCCCCACTTGCCTTCACTGATAAAAATTATATTTTGTTGCACCTATTCTGACAGATTAGTGATCCACCAACACTGGCTGGTAAATACTACCAAGCTTATTCTGCATCTGAGGCCATTGGGACAGAGAGATTAAGAAATTATCAAGGTTACATACATAGAGCCAGATTGCTGCATGACTCCAGGTCTGCGTGTACTTAACCTGAGAGATCATCTTCCTCCTTAGATTGTTTCTTTCCTTCCTCCTTGCTCCCTGGATTTAATCATGGAATCAACAGAAGCACAGAATGGCCTGGGTTGGAAAGAATATGAAAGAGCGTCTAAACCCCCAGTTCCAATCCCCCTGCCATGGGAAGGGACACTTTCCATTAGACCATGTTGTTCAGAGCCCCATCCAACCTGGACTTGAACACTTCCTAGGACGGGGCATCTCACAGCTTCTCTGGTCAACTTAAAGTGTAGTGCCTCAATAGCACTACCAGCAACAGCTAGTTCCTCAAATCTTGGAGTGTTTATAGACCTCTCCCAAGTGCTGAAATATGATTTGAGGTCCACTAGATTCAGAAAGTTGCTATTGTGAATGTAATAGCCTAAAATAAAGCAGCACGGTTTTGTGAGGAACAGTCAAGAGGAGCATGAGAAGAGAACCAGATCTTTTATCTATACAGAGATGATTGTGAAGCAAGTGTGATAAGAATTTAGATTCTCTCAAGGGGAAGGGGTAGAATTCACCTTTTGTAAATCTCAGCAAACAAAAATTTACAGAAATCAAATACTTATTATCTCCAGAGTTCATGAAATATTAAGTAAGCATTCCAGGACCACAATCAATCTGTGTTTCAGCATTGTAAAAAAAAGGATTGCTACAGGAGTGGAGCTAAGATATTTTTGAAAAAAATATCAATATATTACATTAAGAAAGGAAATTTTCATTAATAATTCTGTAAAGTGTTAACAAAAAGAACCTCCAACTTGCTGCTTGTTAGAAATAGTTTAGTGATTGAAGAAAAAAAAATAAAGGCAAACTTGGAGAAAGTTCACCAATGATTAAGGGAGAAAAGAGGTAAGTAAGGTGAATCTTAAAAACAGTACTGCATGACCCTTCAGTTCAATATTATTATGATGTATTTTTGTGCATGCCTTTTCTAAATACCTGTGTGGCATGAGAAAACAAATTACAGCCGGGGAAATGGAGGAGAGTATGGAACGCTGAACAGATGGAAATGATAGCCCATACACTTTCTGCCTAATCTTAAAGTAACTATGAGAACTAAAAGGCTGAGCTGATTTTTTAAATTGTCTTTATTATATGACAAGGAAACTTTCCTGCCTGACCATTCAGGAGATGCTCTGGCTGTCACATTCCTATCATTGACTCCTTCCATATTTTTGAGTGTCTGGTCACCTGGATGCCCCACAGGCCCCCATGCCATTTTTTGGGCAAAGAGTTGATGCTAGTTCATGTATTCCTCAACATATATACAATTATATATATTATATATTTTAATTATATATATATGCAATTTTAGTTTCAAAAAAAATGATACATGCAATTCCTCACAGCCTTTAAAAGGTATTTACTGTTACTTCCCAAGGTATTTACCGTTAATTCCCGAGGCAATTAAAGTACATTCTAAAATACCTTCTTTTTCTACTGAGCTTCCTTTTGTTAGCTAAGAAGAAATTTTAAATACATATAAGTACACAGGCATACACATATGACAAAACCTGATGCCAGGCATTTACAACATTTTGCAAAATGGAGCAAACCCAGAGGAAAGACAGGCTTTGAAATCCCAGGATCTAAGATGTAGGCAGTAACACAAGCTTGGAAGAAGGTTTTAGGAGTAGTAACACACGCAGAATCGCATCGTGCACGTTTTCCCAACAACAGCCTGAAAGCAGGTGTGCCAATTAGGCTCATCACAGATTGTGCAGTGAAGACTGAGGCCTATTTAGTGAAAGTGTCTTGGAGCATATCCAGGACTGATACATGACTATAGATATGATTGTGTCAAGATTCAGGCTGCTATGGCTTCAGACTCAGAAGTCACCTTGCTATACAGATGGCCTGAGAGATGAAGCATGGAAGAAGAAAGCTAAAATGCTGGTGGCAGAAGTCGTGAACTGAATGGGACCAACTGCACGAAGCAATGCACGACATATCCTGCTGTGGCAGAAAAGAGTTTCTTTGCTTCCCTGGGGTAACCACTCATTCCACTCAGGAGTGTCATTTGGGGTAGTGACTAACTTGGTATGTTCATTTTACAAGAGAATCAAAACCATCTTTATGGCTAACATTTCATAGTGTGGGCAGTATTGCTCGAATAAATCACAAGTTCTTGGTATCTGTGGTCTCAGTGCAGTCTCCACCTGATATTTTTTTTTTTTTCTCAGGCAGCAAAAAATCAAAGTTAAACAATGGTCAAGCAGTTATTTTCAGAAATTTTTAAGGACAGAGTAATGATCAGCTCAGAACAGAATTAAATAAATAAAATTACAAGATGTATGTACATATTATTTTTAAGACAAGGAATTTGCTTTGGTCTCCTCCACTTTTGCCATAGAGTAGACAGGCTCCTCTTATGTTAGACAGCAGACAAGGATGGAACAGCAACAGCAAAGTCTGCCTTCACTGAAGAGTTTATAGTCCAGTAAGGTAAAAGTCTTGATAAGAATAATGTACTTACTGCGTGGGCAGCAGAAGTTTTATGTGTTCTTAATTATTCATTTCTTTGCTGCTAAGTGCTTTGATTTAAAAATGATGTGATGTGTACATGCAGTGTTGATACTCAGATAACTTAATTGTTTTGGTAATATAACAAGGCATATGATGTAATGCCAATAGACTGCACCTTGTGTGCATTACAGAGCTCTTCCATGTGGATGCTTATCCTCTAGTGACAAAGCTAATGATTCCTAATACGTGTACTGTGTAAGAAAGCGACTGCTGTGATAGACACTTAATAAATGGTTAAACAGATTGGTGGGGAAGCCAAGAAAAAACTCAAAATCTTGGCTTTGAACTGGTTTTGGAATGAAATAAACAGATGTAACAGATTTGAATGTGAAGGAAAGAAAAAGCCTGAGGGAGAAAGATACCCAAGTAATGCACATATCTTTCCTTACATATAAACTTATCAGCTTCCCTGCCAAAAACATGCTGCAAGCAATACCAACTTTATGGCATATTTCCCAGTAGTAATCCAGGTTCAAAATTCTTAGTAACTGTAGAGCAAAACAAATTTTCTTTTCCAGGTGTTTCAGTAAATGAGTACAAAGTATCTAATTAAAATGTAAACATCCAAGTAGGTATTCCTGCCTCTCAACTGATGTCATATGAATTACTGCCTAGGAAAACTTCTCTCTCACAACTATATGGAAATCCTCTTTTCTAATCATATCACCTAAGCAGTATTTCATTATTTTTTTTTCCGCATCCATTTGTGCTGAAGCAAAATAGAACCAGAATTACACAAAAAAGAGAAATAAAATCTAGAAAATTACTATCATTGTGGCTCAGCAACTCTGGATCAGTAGCATTTATTAATCAGGTCTTCTCAGAGGATATGGGCCTAAATGGGATAGGTATCAACAGCTGAGATGCTCACCTTATGTAATAATTGTGTGCTATGTAGTCTTTTTAAATACATCTAGTCTATACTATAATACTGTGAGGGTGGTGAAGCACTGGCACAGGTTGCCCAGAGAAACCATGGATGCCTCAGCCCTGGAAGTGTTTAAGGCCAGGCTGGATGGGGCTCTGGGAAACCTGGGGTAAGTGGAAGGTATCCCTGCCCATGGCAGGGGGGTTGGAACTAGATGCTCTTTAAGTTCCCTTCCAATTCAAACCATTCAGTGAGGCTATGATTCTGTTTAGGAACATTCTTGTAAGAGTCATCCTTGTTCTATTTTGAGGTGTATCTATCTGGAAACTTGTAGGGTTTAATTGGTTTGGGCTTTGTCGTGGTTTTAGGGTTTGTTGTTTTTTGGGTTTGTTTTGTTGTTGTTTTTTTTTTTTTTAATTTTCCTGTGCTTAGGAATATTTAAGATTTTAGTAGGTAGCAAAAAAAGAGTAGGAAATCACCTCCTGTAGTCAAAACAGGAAGACTAATTAGAGCAACTGTCTTTCCTCTCTATTTGTATAAACATTTGACCAATTGAAATTAGTTGGTGTTTTGGCAGTGATTTCAGCAGAATCAGAATTCTATTAAATAATTTTTAGTAGATATGAGGTAGGAATGTGCCCACAAAGTAAGAGGAGGAAAGAGAATAGGCTGTATAAGTAAAACATCTTTTTTTAAACCTATAACAAAATAACAAAATACATTCAAATCACTACCGTCACTACTGTGATTCACATTTTCTTTTAGAAGCACATCTACTAATGCATTTCTTTCATTCCAATTAGCCTCAGCTTAAAAGATTTACATTCTACTTGCCCAAAGGCATCGCTCATTTTGAAGAGCATCTGACACTTCCAACAGAAAACTGACGTGACAAATCAAAGCAAACCCATTATTGTGATATCAGTCACATCAGTACAAAATAAAGTATTGGACTGTCAGGATGAACTAAGAGGTCATTCACCTTTTTCCAATTACTCATCTTAACAATTAAGGGTTTGAATGATGATTTGATTTGAGTTGTGTCAAAAGTAGTTATACTACTCTAAGAATACCATGTACTTAAAAGTATAATCACGCTTTTGTGTGAAAATTAACCCCTAACCCCCTTACAGTGTAAAAGGTTAAGCACTTTGATTACTTCATACCTAGAATCTGACCCAGAATCTCAGTTTTATAATGCCAGAACAATTTCTAATTGATTTTATATCACCATTGATTATTAAAGCAATGTAAGACTTCATCCAATTGAGTTATAAAGCAGGGGAGAGGGGAAAAATCTATTACAAAGACACAATAGCATCCATCAAAGATGCATTTAGAGCAAATGGACAACACATTTTTTGTTGTTTTGGGGGTGGGTGTTTTGTTGTTTGGTTTGTTTGTTTGTTTGTTTTATACATTGTAATTGTATTCAAGTGAAATGACATTTAGCAGCCATCGACTGTAGGTTATTGAAATGTTCTGTGACCTTGGCTCCACTTCCAAATGGAAAGCAAAACCACAAATAAAACTGCAGGGAATACAGAAATCAAATTTTGGTCTCTATTACATTGTTTTGAAAATGTTCAGTAGTATGATAATGATCTTAATTACTCTCACAGATACCAATTTTAGAATCAGTGCTTAACCAAAAACCACATGTTGAATAACCCCATAATCTGTAAATGGACAGAGTTCAAAGTGAACCTTTACATACTTACTAGAGTAGCCCAACTATGTTGGTAAGAACATGGTTTTCTTGCCCAAATAATTGCACCATTATACTGACAGACTTGCACAAGCCTAATGCATACACACAGAGCACATTATAGTTAGTTCATTACTTATGAGATTAAACTACAGTGATACAGCTGCAGTAACACTGGATGGGCATTCTCCATCCTGCTAATATCCTGGCATTGAAAGTATGAATCTTATGTCTAGCAGCAATGCCTTTTTTATTCATATCACTACTTCTTGTAATGCAAAATCATAATCTGAAAAACCCCCTTGTTTTAGTTTTATTTCAAAAGGGGCAGGAAAGGATAGAACTTGATTGAAAGCCACCCATCAAAGTTCCAGTTTATTTAAGAGTTATTTATTTACAGCTTGAGTCTGTTCACTAAGGAATAGAAAGAGGGGAGAGAGTTCAGAAGCTCTTTGCCTGACAGCAGTTAGACCAGCACTCCAGATTATTGTAATGGGTTCACTTGCCAAATGCCTTTCATACCAGAAGCAAAGCTGTTAAATGTGAGGTTGAGACTGGTGATTTTTTTTCCCCAATGAAAAAGCACTCTCCACATCAACCCCTCACCGATGAGCATTAAAAGCATTTTGATGCTTGAAGGAATCTGATTTCCAGGGGGATATCACAGCATCTCTCTGTCTTTCGTGGCTTCTGAACACTTTGTTCATAACTTCAGAGAGAACATAGGAGTCCTTTTAGAATTTACTAATAACAAAGGTTTAGTTTCATCTGTCTTGACCAGTAGCATTCATGTATTTCTCCCTTCCCATTCCATGAAAACAACGAGCATTCTACCAACTGAACTGAAAGCCTTTGCTCATCCTTTCAGATACTTAGTTGCAAAATTCCTCTGAAAAAAATAATTAATCAATCAATCAATTAATTAATTTTAAAAAAGTCACTGCTGGTTTTGAATCAGCCTAGATCTGACCCTAAAGCTGCATAGTGACTAAATGATATTTAGATATTTCTTCTGTAAAAATAAAAGCCAAATAAATAAATAAACAACCCCAAACTTCAAACGCTCCCTCTACTGCCCCAGAGGCAAAAAAACTTTGAGCAGCAAAGAAGAAAGCAAACCTCTCCCATGCCTCCATCAGGACACAGCTGTCACCAGCTTGGCTAGTGTAGGTTGAATGACTGAGCACAGTGCTGGTGCAAACGCCGGTGGCTGCTGTGCTGCCAGGCAGAGAAGCTCAGGGCTTGCTCCAGCCATGGAGGTCATGTTGTGCTGGGAAAACACACTGCAGGGAACAGATGGACAGAGGGGGAAGTCATAACCGAAAAGACTGAGGTTTGCTCCTTTGAAATGGGTAGTTGAGGCAACTACTACACCCTTACAGTCATGTGAGTGGAGTGATTTTAGCCATCAAAGCAGAGCTGAAAATATGAAGATACATCAAGAGGAAGGAAGGAAGACATGCTATTGCTGATGCTTTCCAGTAAGCAGTGCTCAATGAAGGCAAATATTCATTGGGTACGTGGTACCATAAAATGTGGTAACAGTGATTGGGATTCTGACACATAATTTTTTATTATTAAAAAAATAAAAAATCTGGTTTTCCATTCTTCTTTATTTTCACAAGTGCATTTTGAAACTTCAGCAACATTGCCAGGACCAGTTTCATACACACAAGAATGTAAGGACCACTTGAAGACTCTGTAAGGAAAGTTGAAACAGACTTTTTTTTTTAAATTTTATTTCAAATTATTATTAGATGCACTGCTTACACTTTGAGATATGTGAAACCATGTTTCTAGGAGATGGAGTGTTCTGTGGCTTTTGTGTTAGGCTAGGAGAGTTGACTTTCTTCCTTTAGTGCAACGCAAGTCATGTACCTATATGTTAACTAATTCCTTTCAAACACAGAAAAGAAAAAGGTTTGCATGCCCCAGAGATTTCAAGAAAAATAACATTAGTACTTTTGTTTGCTGTGCATGAATAGAACAAACTTCCAATTGCATTTTAAAGCACAGATGAATACAGTGAGTATAATGATGAGTACCTAGGCATTGCTTGAGCTTTAATGAAAAATAACAATTAGAATTATTGCTCCTAGCTTACATAACTTAAAGTACCAATTTATGAGGCACTGCTGATGGTTTTTAAACCATCAAAATACCTGAAACTCACTTGAACCCTTACAGACCTGCAAGTGTCTTTGCTGACACATTATGCACAGATTTCAAGTGTGTTATTCCATTACAGATACCTCAGGCCACCAACCTGCCTGCAGAATTAAAAAGAAGTAGAAATAGGAACTTTAAAGGAAAATTAGAAGGAGGAAGAGAATATAACTCTGTGTGGAAATCATTCCCAAAATTGAAACTAGATTTTCAATTACTTCTATAAAGCAATTTTAGTCGAGGCAACAAAGAGAATGCATTATCATAGTCAGAGAAACCTCAATTGCTTTTGCTACTGGTCTGTAATAGAGATACTCAAAAATCATTAATATATTTCTGAAACATGTGAGTTGGAAATATAGCACCACAGTCTTTGGTTGTCCATTATTAGAAAGTCGATTGACTGCTCCTAGTTTTCTTACTATACATATTGGGAAAAAAAGAAAAGTTTCAAAAAGGATTCATTCTGTAAAATAGCACAAAAAAAGTAGAAAAAAATTGCAACAGGAATCTTGGAAATAGGTTCAAAAAAAATCACAAGGGTTGGAATGGTTACTTATAAATGACAGATTAAAAGCATAAACCAATAGCTCTGAAGAAGACACCACAAGAATAGATTAATATATAGTCCAGAAAAATGGATTTTTTGTATGGCAGACAAAACCAATGGAACCAGTCATCATGAAATGGAAAAATAACATCACATTCCATAACACTTTGTAATGACCTTGATAGGAAGAACCTGGCTGCTGAGAAGTTACATCTCACTTAATTAGGCAGGATTTAGTGAATTTACTTGATCTTCGTCATGGTTTAACATGTCAGTAACCAAGTACCACACAGCCACCCACTACATTAAATATACCTTATTAGCTACAAACTCTTTGTAATTTAAAAGCAAGCCTCTCTCTGAATCAAAGCAAGAAAGGGATAAATACTATAACTCTGGTATTTGTTAACTACCTTTTTACCACCAGAAGTGCATAATTGAGACACAATCAGCAAGAAATCTACTGAATCACACATTCTGATTTGGAAAAGATGATTCAACATTGTTCTTATTTTCAGCTTTCCAGTGAGTTTTATGAATATAACTTCTTTGAATTCCAAAGGGAATTTCTACTACCAAGTGTGAATTAACTGGTTAGGGAGCTTAGAATAAGGAGAAGACCAGTTCATTTGCTCTGCTCAGATTTGACTAAGGAATTCATTCCATAGCTCAGAAGAAAGATCCTTAAGAGCAAGGGATCACTAATGTATGGAGAGTTCTCCTATCATTTGGCTCCTGTTCCTGATTACATTTCAATTTTATAGGACATACATCTAATATGGAAGAGAAGATGTCATGTATTGGTAAGGAATCTTTCAACAGGATTCATCTAATGGGATTTGATGCAATAGTTTTTTATTTGTTTCTTAAACTCCTTCTTTTATATATTCCTGTTAGTTCATGTTAAAAGTAGACAAGCATATATATAGCAATACTTTTTCCAAAAGTTTCTTTTTGCTGTACATCAGAAGACCTTAAAATATATGTAAAAGTCACTGTAATGACTTTGATTTCAGTGCTATGGTGTCTCAACCCTTGCCTTGATGTTAAGGAACAAAGGCAGCGTATTCTTCTTACCTTCAGCTAAGCCACTGTTGTCAGGACAGGTGTGACTAGGCTGCCAGACAGGCCCCTTAAACAAGCATGTCCCGAGCTAGACTTTATCCCATAGCACCTGCTTGATAGAAGGACAGATGAACTGGACAGACGTTAATATAAACAACTAACTGGGTATTCCCCAGGTACTGATGATGCATCTAAAAACTTTTCTTCTGGAACAAATTCTTCTCCAGCAGTCCCCACCTGGCACGGCAGCCCTTCAGAGACTGTAAAAATTCACTTTAATTCGAGCAATTTAAATTAGACTGGACAAGGAAGCCTCTAAAAGGCAAAATGAGAACACATGCACCACAGAAAGTAGCATGGGATCACACATTTTACAATATCTGTACTTCCTGAAATCTTAAATGGCCTTTTCAGAAATGCCAGTGTGGAGAATGCATGATTTGTTGATATTTGCCATGCTAGTGTATTTTCTTCTTTCTGAATTTTCCCTTGCTTTGCTGGTCTCCTTTTTCTTGCACTTGTCTTATTTATCCTTGAAGGAAGCAGAATTGGAATTTCACATTTTGTTCTGGGCCAGGGACGGAACACAACAGTTTGTCAAAAATCTTGAGAAGGAACTAGAAAATACTGTTTATCTTCCACTTTTCTTTGGTGCTCACATCCTCAGCCCTTCCCAGCAGCCACTTAGGTTTGAACTGCTTGGTACCTTACAATCCACTCTGAGTATTTTTGAGAGTTTTGAGTTTATTCCATTCTCTTCCCATGAAGAAACAGTTCTGGACAAGCAAGGAGAGGAGCCACAGGATCTTCAGACTTTATCCTTACTTCCTGTGAGTATATATTTAAAAAAGATTGAAGATAGAAGAATCTTTATGGAAACCTTGTGAAAATAGTCACAGATTTCCAGACTGAGCAGGGAAATTGTAAATACTATGTTCTCAGTTCTTTAATCCATTTCTTATGATGCTGTCAGCTTCTTTTTCATGTTTTAATATTGTCTCATACTTACATAATCTATGTGTATCTAGTATTCAGCTATATTGTATAATACAATATTGCTTCCCCTTGTGTCAAAACCAATTCTGTGTTACTGCCTCAAGCAATCTCTCTAGCCTTCCTTTTCACATCACAGCGTTGAAGAAAGCATTTTTCTCTCCTTTTCTCAACAACTTTTCAGCTGTAACCTTGGAATATTTTAATCAGGGTTTCTCTCTGACCAAAGGACAGAACCTCTCTCCTCCAATTAGTTAATGGTTTCCCACTTTCTGCTGCTACTGTTGTTTCCATCTCACTTGCCATTCTCCTTGACCTCACAGCAGCTGGAACTCTGAAATTAGATTAGACAGGTTCATGCAACTCTCTCAGCTGGACAGAGGCTGCTGGAGTAGTTTTGTTATTTGTGTCCAAAACCATGATGGAATTCTCATTGTGCTGTATAAATTGCAGCACTGCTGGGTCTGTATGGATGGACATGACTATTTCCAATACAAATGAAAATATGAAAATAATACAAAGGAGCAGTAGGGACAGGCTTGCTTTCTTTTGTAGCACAAACATATATAATACATAAGTCTTCCCAAAGTCTATCTTCAAAACACTGTTCATTCAACATTACCCAGTAACAGTCTTACCAAAACAGAACCACTAATGGGAATATATTCCAGTGATTAGGAACTGGTTATTATTAAAAAACATTATATTGATTATGATTGGTAAGGAACTAAGCTTTTAATTTCAAGTATGTGGTGGTTTTACTGCAGGGTTTACATTAATACTAAAATGGTAGCATGGGGGAAAAGGATTTTACATAGACAAACCTCTGTTTTACTAACTTCTGCCTCTTGTGAAGCAACATTAACTCAGGTTGACTCAAGTATGCTCTCTAAATATCACTGCTTATATTTTCCAAATATTTTAAGGCGATATGGGCTTTAGCATCAAGTACTTACAAAGAGTCCTTTTCTGCATGTCATTTGCCCAGTTTTGAAAAACAGAGCGAAGGCCATGCAAGGAAAACATCTGAAAACTGCAAATAATGAGAGAAACAGAAGGTAAAGCCATTGGTTGAAAATGCCACTGAATGTGGTGGTATAAATTAACTGCTGTTCAGCAAGTCCTCATCACTTACTGCAGTGGGTATGTCAGTGTCCACACTCCTTATACAACCACAGAAAGGTCTGGGCTGGAAGGAACCTTACACATCATCCAGTTCCAACGTTCCTGCCATGGGCATGGACACATTTCACTAGACCAGGTTGCCCAGAACTCCATCCAAGCTGGCCTTGGACACTTCTAGGGATGGGCATCCACAGCTTCTCTGGGGGCACATGCTCTAGTGCCTCACCAGCCTCATATACCCATTAATCATTAATCTATTAATTAAAGAAAAAGGGAAAAAAACAAGCCAGCAGTGGAAGAAGTAGCTGTTATTTCTCATTGCATCTATCTTCTCACTACAGGCTGGGAAAAAGAAACTTGTCACTATTCCTTATAGAAGATACACGATGTTATGTTACAGCTTTTGCTCCTTTTCTAAGGAGCTGTTCAATTTTAGTTTTTCACTCTTAGCAACAGTTCTTCTTCCACCTTGATGTCTCTCTGCTGTTCAGGTAGGGCAGGATCAAAGAGAGATGTTTGTTAAGCGACTTCTCTAACACTTTCATAGTAAGTTTCAGTTCCTCTGACTGTGACATTTCAGTTTCATATATATGAGGGTCAAATACAGATTGCCAGAGCCCTTTCTAAACACTCAGGAAGCATCTCACCATCCACACCTCCTCTTAATTCTGTTACATTTTCCAAACAATGAGAAATATGCACCTTAAATCAGGCAACTGAGCTCTGAACAGCGTATATGGGTTAATATAGAAGTATTTAGGTGAGATTTCTCAACTCAAAGAGCCTAAATGGTATGCCAAAGAGCCTAAATGGTATGCCTAAATGGTATACCCAATGGTATGTTGCTGCTCTTACATAAAATAATTTCCATTACTTTACCAATGCACTACAATGCTTTATGAATGTTAAGGATTTCATCCTTACAAAAATCCTGACAGATAGATTTTGCTGTACAAGAAAGTAAAACAACACAGAGTTGTCAGTATTGGCTACAAATGTACTATTGCTGTTTTGGAAACTCTCCCTCCACTGCCACCTTACTGGTAATAGAATGTATTTCAATGCATTTATCTGAGTTCAATGCATTTCAATACTTCCATTTAGTGTGCTGCACTTCCTTTTCAATTCTCTCTCTGCAGTGAATCTAACTTTGTTTATTGTATTTCAAGTCGTGGGGCAGGTAAATACTGTCTGCCAAGATCCACTTTCAATTTATCATGAAATTGCCTGCTTAAATTTTTTTTTTAATAAATTGTTACTAATAAAAAATACAGCTTCTTGGCAAGCCATAAATTATCACACAATTGTGTTAGACTGTCATAAGAAGTGGATGTAGTACTATAAACACATTCTATAACTAAACAGCAAAAAAGATAATGACCATCTTTCCCACTGAAGAATTTGTTGCACAATCCTAATCAGTTAACCTACATGTCCTACGTAAAAGTGATTTTAGGCACCTTTTTCTGGACATGCACACTGCTATAAATCTGTCTGTTTCCTTTGAACAAAGACTCTCCACCCTCAGAGGCAGGATAAGCCATACTTCTTAAGAGTTTGCACATGTAGCTGATGTTTTTACTTTATATTGAATGTAAGGAGTGATCTCTGCAGATAAAACCTAAAAATATTGAGAGAACTAAAACTCTTTCCATAAGCATCTTGTAGATGCTTTTCAACAAGTCATCTTCACTTGCAAATTTGGCAATTAAAATTCTATATGCTTCATACATTTGAGGTGGAAAATAACAGAAACTGGGCTTTGGTAGTCTCTTATTCACACAGGACTCAATTTGGGTCAAATGTTGCTGAGCTTCTCCTACTCTAGGAGCATCAAAAACTCACCATAGATACTAACCTTTGCTATTTGCCCTGGCCATGTTTTCTTGCTGTACTGGGTCTGGCTGAGATGTGGTGCATTTTTTGATTTGTGTCTAAAATAGTGCTGATAACATATCAGTATTTTGGCTACTGCTGAGCAGGGCTCCCACAGAGCCCTGCTTTCTCTTTTTTTTTTTTAAACTGAGGAAAAAAAACCACTGGCAAGAACTTGGGAAGAGGGGGACACAGATGGGACAGCTGATCCAAATTGGCCAAAGGGATATTCCATGCACCATAATATCATGGAGTACAGGAAGAAGGGGCTGGGGGTTGAGGGAAGGAGGAGGGCAGGGAGGGCTGGCTTTCAAGGTGGCTGTTGCTCAGAGATTTTTTGGACATCAGTTTGCTATCAGCAGGTCGTTTGTGACTGCTTTTTCATCTCTTTTGCATTTTTTTTGTTTCCCCCACGTCTTTCCTTCACCTACTAAAATGTCTATATGTTGACCCATGAGTTTTCTTACGTTTTCCTCTTCCCATCACTCCTCTACACCATCACAGGAAGGGGGAGAGTGAGTGAGCAGCAGTGTGGGTGCCTGGCTGCTGGCTGGGGTCAACCCACAACACCTGTGAAATTATTCCACATATTTTCTTGTTTTCTGTATCCTTTCTTGCCTGCCCAGCAACCTGTTGGCACAAGCTCAGTCAAACTCTTTGCTTAGGGACAGAATTGAAGGACACCATATGGAGAGCAATCCCCTCCTCTTTTAAACTGTCTCATATTACACCATTTGAGTAAGTCAAATGTGCTACACAGGACACCAAGCTTTTAATGAAGCTTAGCATCCTGCACCTGGCAATTTATGATATAAACTGATCTGAGTGTCACCTTTTTAGTAAACAGTTTTTAAACCAATAGAACTGTTTCCCTTAGAAAGGCAGTCACACGCTGCTAAATTCACACAATTAATTCCACTTACATAAACTGATGTTTCTACTACATACCTGAATCCTTCTTCCAGTGTCTGCCTGAAACACAATCTAAACAGTAATCGCATTGCAACTTTAAACCAGTTAATGTGGGTATTTTTAAAAACCTAATCACAGCAGAGCAGATTTAAGCCTTTATATTAACTCACCTGGAACCTCAGGGGAGGTTCTCAGCCAGGCAAACCTGTAGTTGTGCTCAGAATAGCCAGACAGACCCAGAAAAAAAAGTGGCTGGGGTAAGAGAAATCTCACTTTTAAAATCTCAGTGCCACCACAACCCATATGAGATGTGATGACACTGTATATAGGCTCTCATAATACAAAATTATACAATTTAGTCTACATATTTTCTATGTTTGCAAGAACCGTTTTTGCCAGATGCCACAATCACAAGGCAAGAGAGGCTATTTTCCCTGTCTACTAGCCTTAAAATTTCGTTAAATTCCTGGAGGAATTATTCAGCTATTTGTAGAAAACATAGGATCATTGAAGATATTTCAGTCAAGACAGTCTGTAACCACTTATTGGCACAATATCTTCTAAAAGGTCATTGATTATTACCAACCATGTCTATTAAAATTCAATTTTACATGACATTTAAGAAGTGTGTTAGGCAATAAATTGGTAGATTGAAAGTGTTTTTCCAAAGAAGAGAAGGTAGCCGCAAGGGCAGATATACATTGCAGACCAGTAATATTGCAATAAACTAAAGTACACTATCAAACTGCTGAATTAATGCCAGGGGGCTGATGCACTGGATTTGCTGAAACAGAGACAGTTGTTACAGAAAAAGTACAGCATTATGAGGCTTGATAACTATTCCCAGGAAAAATGCTAATGGTTAAGGCTGTTCTTGACATGCCCATGACAAAGCTGATATTCCACTTTTTTCAGATGTGCCTGAAAAATATTTTCCCATTTCTTTTTTCTTCCAGTGGACTCTAACATTAATGACCACTGCCATAAACCTGAGCGCCAAAACCAAGGCAGATGTTTCTTAGGTTTCTTCTCCTACTACCCTATCGTGCAACAGACCCCAAATCTGGTGCTGCTGGCAGCTCAGAAATCTACTATTCATGCATGTTAGCATAGCGAGAATAATTTTACAGGAATGGATTTTCCAAACAGTCCTCCTGCAGTTTTCAGTGATCCAGTTCCTCTCTGGCATGCTTTTGGTTTCCCCCAGTGTTGAGAGATTTATTGCAGAAAAGTGAATTTATGAGCAATCCAAGCTGCTCCAGGCTTGAGAAGCCTGCTGCCCTAAGCCATGAGAATTTTGCTGATATGCCAGCAAGAGAGGTTGTTGCAGTTAGAGAAAATATGCAAGGNCCCCAGCAACATAAGGAAGATAATATTAACTCAGAGAAGCTACTGCTTACAAATCTGTGATTTACAGGAGCAACAAAGCTCACAAACCAATTTTGTATGAAGTTGTTTTACATTTGAGCTATCTGATGTGCTAGAACAGCATCTGAATTCTGGAAAAAGTCTTCCTGTGAGTAAGGCATCAGTAACATCTTTCTCTGTCATGGCTTCTCTGGTACTTAGTAAGGAGTAAATGAACCCCACAATCTTTTTTCCCTTCAGCATGAGCTAATAGCGTCTGTCTCTTCTGCAGAACCTACTGTCAGAAAATGCAGAAGCTACTGTCTCTAAGATCACAGTACCTTCCTTAACAGAAGACTTTGATTTTTCAAAGGAATGGTTGGACAGAGAAGGAGCCTGATACCCTAACCTACAACCTCACAGGAAATCCAGATTTTCTCTTACCTCCAGGAAGGAAACACTTCAAAGTCTTGTTTATACTTGATTTGGGCAAGTTTTACTTCTTAGAAATTTGATTGTTAGAATGCTACTAAGGCCAAATAATAGCTATTACACATTTTGGTGGTATAGAAACTGCAGGAATGAGGAAGTGTAAAAGCAAACAATTCCAGCAAATCACTTCTCACTAATGGCAACATAAATCTGCAGTTATCCAGTTGACTTCAATGAATCTACTTTACATTTATGCTGCTGTAGCCAAGCATGAAATTTGTCCCAGTGATTTATTCCACAGATGAGAGACATCTAGGCTGGACTCAGTTATGCATCTAGAAAATGGTCTGTAGTTGAAAAATTCCTGGTAATTGGAGACAGAATTCATGTTTGAGGAGTGTTCCTGAGCAAAAATGTTTGCAATGTTTCAGGGATTTCATTACTATGAAGGGCCAGGTGTATACAGCCACCTATGACTCGAAGTGTATGTGTTCTTAGGAATCAGCTATAGGGAACAGGTCTGTAAAGCTGATTGCTCCTCCCATCTTAATAAAGGCTTCAACTTTATGTTGCATAATTCCTGTATCTGTTATCAACTTCACAGACCAAAACAAAAGTTATAACCTAAAAAACAGAGTTGAAGAAGGAAATAGAATAAATTCAAAACAAAAATCTGTTGGTCACCTTACTCTCTAATTTGGAGCTACAAAATACCTGAACCAATTTTGTCTTAATGCCACAGGCACTAGGGATGTAGAGAAGGTGGAGTCAAACTCTTCTCAGGGGTATCCAAAGACACAAGAAGAGGCAATAGGCAGCACAAATTATAATAGAAGATATTCCACTTAAACCAAAGTGGAATGCTGTAGCTATGGATCTTTAAGATTCCTATTGGGTTGTTGCAAGTTACTCAGCTACTCCTGATGTAAAACAGTATTTCAGATCCAACAAAAGTCAGACCATAACATGAAATCTTTTGTACCTCACAGTTCAACAGTTTGGGGGTTGTCCTTCAAATAGATCTGTCTTTAGGATATTAACTCTTGCTCTGCAGCTCTTCTTCTACAGAGAAACTAGATGAACACTCACTGTCTGCCATTGGTGGATCACAGGTTCAAGGTCATCTATATGGAACCTTCCACCTCTTCCCCAAGAAAAGCCTTTTAATGTATTGAATGTCATTTATTATCTGATCAAAACTGAATTGTTAAGAGTGTTGGACATTGTCTACTCTGACTACACTCAGAAGGAGATTTCCTGCATCTTCCAACACTGGTCTGATTTGAAACTTATTTAAAAAGAAAAATATGTATTTCCACTGATCTCAAGGATACCATGTCAGAATACATGAAAAAACTAGGGGGGGAAAAAAAGGACAAGGTAAATTAGATGTTTTCTCCCTCAACCAACTACAGTCTCCACCCTTTTCAGCAGTTGCACAATAGATGCTCTGTAACAAAGTTCAGAAGATATTTACATATCCATCTGGAGAAAATATATAATTCATTAACACCTTATCTTATAGATGAAAATTGCAAATTTAAAACCTTTCTTCTTGTGACAAACTGGAGTCTTTTTTGTCAGCAGTGTGAATTGATGTTTCCCATCTTGAATACTTCAAGTGTTTGGTGGGAAATGTACAATTTGCACTTCAAAGACTCACTCCAGATTAGTCCTGTGCTTTGTGGCTGTAGGAAAGTCTTGCAATTGTATCATTAAAGACAAGATATTTCCATATATTTAAAGTGACAGGCTTGCATTTATTTCATTCCATAGGGAGTATTAGACTGCATACTGTTTACATGAGCATTTCAGCACATTTGGACCTCTGATCTATTTATTTAATTATATAAATGATATGCTGGGTGTCCATTGCAATACAAAGTCTCATGTGTGTGTGAAATAGTTTACCAAACAATCTTAAAACACAAGGCAAAATCAAACCAGGCTCCATGGCCCCAAGCAATCCTCTCAAAACCAGTCTTCCTGCCATAGGCAATTATTTGATTGTACAATTAGCTTTTAAATCTGTGTGCTATCACACTGAACACTGAGAACTTTACTCATTTAGTATTTCTGATGGACAAAATCCAGCACAAAGATTTCATGTGAAAGGCCATAAGGCACCCATCATTATCCTGCAAGCATCAGATATTATTCCTGCTATGCCTGCTTACAGAACCACATGGAGGCACTGAAATGTTCGTGCTTCTGATTCATATCCTGCATAGAGAATGATTTGAAAAGTGAACATGCCATAAAGCATATCATGGCAAGTAGCCAAGGTGGCAGGAGACACCAGCTACATACAGGTGCACAGGACTGAGGGAGCTGCTCATCCCCTGCTAGCTGTTATCTCCCTCCTACATGGGAATATATTAAAAACACAAAACTCAAGGCCCTGCTGCCTAGGAAGCAGGCTGAATTAATCTCTTGAAATTATCAAACCTTCAGGGACATTATTTTTTGAAGGAGTCTGTAGCATTACAGTTCATGGGAAGCATATCAAACCTGGTAGATAAAACTGTGCCAGGCAACACAGGGGCAGTGCACCAGTGACAGGCAGCGGCAGGGCTGATGGCAGCCCCCAAGGTGCTCAGGTGCTTGACACCAATATTCTTGCCAAGTGAAACCAGCTCACTTGTGGTGTTTTATTAGGCTTTTAAAGCTTTGATTCTCTGTTCATGGCGGACTAACACCAGCACCTCCCCAAAACAGCACCCAATTAGCAGGGGCAGGGAGGAACTGCAGAGCTCTTCCACCAGCTGAGCCAGTCTGATTTGAGTCCAGCCACTCTCCCCCAGTGTGAGAATAGCCACAGGCCTGATTTGCCCATTGCCAGTGCCAATTCACTTTCTTCTTGTCAGAAGTTACACCAGCAGTAGAAGAGAACTAACCCCAAGCTACTAAGTCCATTAGTTGCTAAGTAAAATCTAACAAGAAGTTAAATCCACACTAGTGATTGTCCAGCATTTTGAGGGGAAGTTTATTTCAAGGAAATTCATTCATGTGAACCGTGTGTCCAGTCACATGATAAGGCTGGTCACTGCCAAAGGCAGGGAATGCAAAGGAATTTTGTAAGGTAAGGGTCTTAATTTGCCATCAAGTCTAGCCCGGCTCATTCTAACTTGGAAATGCTGATGAGACTTGNAAAAAAAAAAAAAAAGCAAACATGTCTGAAAGTTCTACTACTAAAACACTGTCAACTAAAACGGATTGTTAGGGGCTAAATAAATACTATGGAGAATTCCTTAATAGCAAAAAGCTTTTTGCACAAAGAACTCCATCCTCTATACTTTTACATTCCCCATCACTAAACAGCAAGTGCTTCTCAAGCCTTACTGCATTTATAACATTTCTGGGAGGTAAAGGAATGCCATTATTTTTCATTTTACAGATGGATAGCTGAGGCAGAGAAAAGAGAACACTGACAGTGGCCATCAGTTTGCATCTTCACTTCTGGATTCTTGGGGCACTGTCCTCTATACTTGACAGTGCTTTCTACTAATAGCTATTTATTTCCCCTCTAATTATGGAGAGTCCTAGATAGATGCATCGAAAACTTTACATCAAAAAAAGGTAGGGTGCCCTTGCCTCCTTCATTAGGGAACTATAATTTAGATCTCCTTTTCCTTAAAAAGGCTAGGAGATAATTTAGTATTAATTAAATTATTAAATAACTCCTGAACTGCTTCAGGAATTTCTGCACCTTATCTTAGCTGAGAGCAGAAAAACCTGTTCTGGTAATTTTGGTGTCTGATGTGGCTCCCAAGGCAAAAAAAATGCAATGACACAGAGAAATAGGGTACTTCTTGACCATGGTTTTAACCTACTCTCCTCATGATGATAGAGCAACCTGTGGACACAGGGATTAGGGACCAGGAGGGTGAAAATCTTTCCCCAGAGCTGGCAAACTGTGACACCCCAGATATAAGCACTGCTGAAACCAAATGACTACCAAAGATTTACTATAGGCCTATGTAGGTTATCAGGGGCTCACAGACAAAAACTTATCCCTCACCCATACGCAACATAATCTTTTGTTTTGCTGGTAACTGCACTTTTGCAGACTCATTTGCTGGTGTAGAGATATATTATTTATACACCTGTTAGTTCTAGGTGTATTATTAGCTTGATGAAATAAAATTATACTTGAAATGGAAACTATTACATGAAAGTAGGACAAGGACCTGAAACCAAGATAGTTTCATATTGTTACCAAATACATGTAGCTTCCACAGTAATGCATAACAGAGCACACGAAGATAATGGAAGACAGCACTTAGGCACTAATGCTATAACCACAACAGATCCCTTGCAAGGGAGAAAGAACAGCACCTTTCCCTTGAAGGAACAACACCTAGCCTGGGATTTGACTCAGTCAAATCAGCAAGCAGGTACATGAATTCACAAAAGAAGGCAAATAACTTACAGATTATTACATCTATCTGTAGACATATATAGTATATCTTCATTATTGAACACTTTTGATGTTTTTGCCTCTTTTCTTGTGCAGTCCCAATCCCATCATACAACAGCACTTGCAACAACAGGCATCTCAGCGCCTCTAAATCACACAAATTTTTGGCTGCCGACAGGTGTCACCATAAGGAAGGAACAGATTCAACAGAGATTTGTTCTGCAGGACTTGCCACAAAACTGTTCTGGGGAGCAGCTTGAAGAAATGGCTACAAACTCTAAGTTACTTGCAGCTTCTGAGGCCGGACTGCCTTAAGCCACCAGTATCAATGGAAATTTGGCACCAGCAGTATGGAGAATCAGAATATGTCCCCAGAATCCAAATTCTGCTTCTTCTTTTTTTTCTTAGCCTTCATTAAATGAGCCTGAATTCCTTCCTCCTTCCAGACACGTACTACTTCATTCCAGAATACATGAGAATTTTTCCTCTGCAGAAGAAAATAATACAATAAGATTACATAAAAGAAACATTACTGGCTTTCTTACTGCCTTTTGCTGATGCATTTCCTACTGAATGGTATTCTCTACAGACATATACATTTATGTCTCTAGTGTACCTGCATAGATCCTATTCCTCCTACACATATTTCTCCTACAGTCCAAAATTCTGAACCCTTCTCTAGCTCTACCTGTTCTCCTTGTCTGTAGGTTAAAATATTTTATTTTTCACAAGTCTGTTTTTCTACCAGATAAAGCACAAGCATAGAAATTTAATGAATTAACCACATTACTTGTGATGTGAACTTCTTCATTTAAACTGTTCATAAGCCTACATTGCTTATGAATCCTTAATACAAGTGGATGCAATCAGAGCTAGTCATTGCTGCATTGATAATTTTAGCACTTCAACTTCAAAAAACTTGATTATAATGATCAGTCTCTTGCAGTGTGTTTTATATTTTCTGATCTTATTGTTTTAGCATTCTGTATGGCTCTAATAAGGTAAAAGGAATGTCTATTTTAAAAACAAAACATGTTTTCTGCTTTCTTCCTCTTTTGGAAACTACAACTCCTCCAAAGTATTACAGACAATTGAATAATGAAAACAATGTGCTCATTTTTAACTGAAAAAAGAAAACTCTTGCAGAGTAATCCAATCTGGGAAGTCTAAAAGGTAAGAGGAGCTGTTATGCAGCATTCAGATAAGGTCCTTCCCAGTGCTTTGCAATCAGACAAAATCCCTACTTGTTTTAATAGAAATTTCAAGAAGGGTGGAGTACTTTGATACTGCAATCTTTCACATATGAAAAATATGTACATGAGAAGGGAGGCTACTTATTTAATGAATAAAGCATCTAATAAGGAAACCAGTTGCAAAGAATGAAATTCAGGGGGAAGTAGAGCTACTGTCATCTCTACTGGCTATAAAGCCCTAGATTTGAAAAAATGTCATGAGACCATTATTTACATATACTAGTAGATTAATAGATAACCCAACCCATCACCGATACTTGCACAATGAAGTATATTCAACTATATTATTCAAGTATATTCAAGTATATTCAACTATTATAGCTGAAAGATCGTGTTTCCTCATACACATAGCTGTATTGTGACAGTTTTCCTGCTAAAAAAGTGTTTACAGGAAACAAATACTTACATAATTATTATTATACTGGCTTCTGTATTAGAATTTATTCATGGTAAAATTTTTAATTTGATCCAGAAAATGCTAAAATGTCACAGTAGACTAAAAATATTATTTTGTTTCTTTTCAAGGTTTATGTTCTTTTTATGTTTTCTATTATTACATGACATCTGAGTAGCAATAACTCCTACTGACATGTCATAACAACTGAAGTGTTCTGTTAGTCATATTCCCTTTCTAAAAACGACATAAACAATTGAGTGTTATCCTCAGATCCAAAGACAAAAAGATTTATTATATTATTTGGAAATATGCCTCCTGTGTCTGCTGTAATGAAAATGCTGCAACAGGCAAACACCCAGACATCTTGGTATTGTGATTTACAGAAATCCTGCAATTTACCATCTAGCTGTAATGATTGCAAGAAAACCTAAAATACAGACTAAAGGTGTGCTTTAAAACATGTTTCTTTTTTGTAGTAAAATCAGGCCATTCTTATACTCCTGTTTTGTTTAATCTTCCCCCCCAGGTTACCTCACACAACTGGTTGGAAGTCAGTGCAATTAGATATACTTCTGCAATTTGCCAGCTTCCAAATGTTTCAGAGACACCTTTTACCTTGTTTTACCATGCAGGTTTTTTCATTGACGAGTTCACCCCTTCAACAGCTTGCTGGCAGAAATTAGAAAGCAATAAATCACAATGAGAAAAGGGGTAAGAAAAAGAAGTGGAAAAGGGATGTTTCAGATCAGCCTCTCATTTTAAGACAAGCAGCTGGACCAGAAAGCTGAAGTGCTGAAGAGACTGAACTGCAGAAAGTCTGACTCAACTGGACAGATGGCAAATTGCTCCAGACAAGACAGTAACTTCCCAAATCCTCACCCCGTGCTCAGTCCACCCCTGCTCAAAGAGGCTTTACTCCTCCTGGGGCAGGAGGGGTGGCACCGGTTCCACACCACTGCAAGCTCAGAGCAGAGAGAAGTGTCAGGGGAGATGAGAGCTGGGGAACACACATGCTGCCAGGGCAAAAGCTCAGGAAAGGAAACACGACAGTGCAAATGCAATTAAGGTTTTGTGTTCTAATTGGAACAGGGATTTCTCTGGCAATAACATCAAGTCGATTGAGGAACATGCCTTTGAGCCCCTGACTTTTCTGCAACATCTGGGAGTTATACAAGTTTCTGCCTTGTGTCTTTAGTGAAATTTTCTTGCATTTAGAAACCTCTCTGTGTTCAAAGTATCAGGAGCTTTTTCCAGACAGTGACTCTTTCCCCTGCTAAAAGACAAACAGAAACGATTAATTGCTGTCATCTTCTCTTTGCCCAGAAACATCTCCAGGAACCAGCTCACACAGATCCCCAGTGGCACTTTCCACACATGGCATGGGATGCAGTTTCTGCAGGAGCTTTAAGTGGGACAAGCTCTGAAGGCATATCAGAGCAAGATTCTACAGGGGCGCAGAGGGGAAGAGCAGCTTTGCCACACACAGCTCACATCTTTCCCATCACCCCTTACAGATCTGTTGGTATTTTCAGGATCCTATGCCATAACCCACTGACTGTAATTGCTGTCACAGCGTTCTACAAGCTGCCTTCAGTCAACTATCTGTAAGTCTTGACTCATTTGGACCAGACTGATAGAGAACTTTGTCTCTCTGCAGTGCCGTGTTCTCAGGAGAGCAGACATCCAGGAGCAGATCTCTCTCTTCTCCCTGCCTTATTCTGCTGGAGGCACATGTCCAACAGCAGCAAAGCAAGGCAAAAGCCAAGCAGTTCTGGTGTGTCCCCAGCTGCAAAGACCCAAGCAACTGGCATACAAGCTTTAAAGGACTAGAGGCTGACCAGGTCTGGAGCCTCTGTTGCAGTGCCCAGTGTGATCCCACGAGGTCTGCAGGATCCCCTCCTTTTTCAGAGCCCATGGTTAGGAGCAGGTCAAATAGGGAGGTGGTGGGCTTCTGAATCACTTTTCTTTGACTTGGAGGAAGAGGATCCCTCTGCCAACACCCACCAGCATCATCAGGGACCTGGGCTGCTTCTCAGAACAGACTTCTTAGGCAATGTCACCTGAGAATTTATCGCGGTCTTTCACACTCTTGCAGGTACCTGAGTGCAACGCAAGTGTTTCCACAGACGCTGCTAATGTTCCTCCAGACAGCATTCCAGCTGGAAAGTCTGTGAGTATGTGGCACTGAGCCCCAGCTTGGACTTGCAGACATGCATTGGGGATGCCAAGTTTTCTAACAAGAACCTCTCTTGTCTTCAGGAAAGGGCCCGGTGATGTGTCCTGCTGCCTCTGCAAGGAACATGGCCCCACTGAGACCCCCTGCAGGACCATCTACTTCCTCTGAGAACCTGTGCATCACCAGTGCTGCCCAGTGCAGTGGTAGGTGTCCTGTCCATGGGATTGCACCTCAACTCTGCCCCTCTTCCTCCAGCCTGAGAAGATGCTGCAGCACATTTTTGGGGGGTTCCCAGCCAGTGTTGGGCACCTCCATGGCATCAGTCCGGCCTGGCCAGGCCCAGGGACCCTAAACCTGGGCAATCTCTAAGGAGGAACTTCATCCCTTGGAGGTCTCTCATTCAGCCCAAAGGCCAGTGTAGGCAGCAGCCCAGGTGAGACCTATGAGGCTTTGGACCTTGCTCCCCATCAGAGACATGTGCCTGCTGCTTGAGGTGGACCTGTCCCCCTATGTTTTGGCAGAAAGCTTCTCAGGACAGCAAGTGGCTGATGTGCTCTCTTGGTGTTTTACAGCTCCCACAGGTTCTCAGCACAGACACAGAGAGAACTAGTGGAGGAAGCAGCAGAGTCGGGACAGCTGAAGATCGGCACAGTGTTGTTCCTCAAACCCAAGAACACCTTGCTGGGAGACAATGGATCCATACATTTGCAGTTTCTTAGAAGCAGACCAGCACCAAGGGGCATCTCAGCAGCCAAGAAGACTCCACAGCAAATACATATTCCTCTCAGCACCTTTCTAGCCACGAAAGCAAGGCCATCGATGAGCTGATCGTTTTGCTGCGCAACATTTAGAAAACAGGCTGGAACAGAGCCATGGAGAGAAGGAAATAGCAGGTGAGCTCAAGGAAAATCAGTGATGCTCAAAGCACCCTGGCTGTGGAAAACATTGTCCCACACCAGCCACCACCTGCCAGGCACAATCTGCAAAAGTTCCCAGCAGTGGAGGAAAAGAAAACCAGCAGCTGGGAGCAAAACCAGCTTGACACAGGTTTGAGTAGGCCAGTATTAAGCCACTGGGAAGCAGTCGATGGGTTAAACCCCAGTGGCATCAAAGCTGCCCTAAGACATCACAGTGCAGAGGAAGCAGCAGCTCAAAGCAAGAGCTCTGTGCAGCTGTACCAGTGCAGGCAGAGGGTCACCAGGGATCAGGTTCATCACAATCCCCTTTTCTACAAGGTGTTTGGCAATGTGAGGACAGAGAAAGAGGCCACATCAAGAGAAGCCAAAGGTCTAAACAGAAACCAGGAGACTTTCTTGGGCCTGTGGGCCAAGAGCTGCCCTGCTGACAGCACCATGGGAGAGGACACTGCTGCTGAAGTGTGTTCCTCTGCCAGGGAGAGCAAAGCAAGGAGGCTCCCACAGACCAGGCCATGCACCGCTCCCAGCACATCTTCTTCAGGCCAGGGCTGACCATCACCTGTGCTCCCAGGTGCCAGCCAGAGCCGTGTAGACGTTCATCATCCACAGACAGGAGCCCTGAGCATGGACTGCAGCCTCCCCAGGCTGCGGCTGCCCTGTGCCAAGATGTTCTCCAAGACTGGGCTGCTACTGAACAAGCTCAACGAGAGGAAAGACAGCTGGGGAGCCTCTGCTCTCGCAGACCTGTGTCTCCAGCAAGGGAACCTTTTCACTGGCCTGGCCTGGGAGGAACCCACAGGGAAGGTAGGAGAGATCCTGGGCACTGCTGCAGGTGTCCTTCTTCTGGGCAATGGGCAATGCAAGGAGCAGGCCTTTCCCCCCTCCTCATTTGCTTTCCTTTTCTCCCAGCAGAATACCAGGCATAGCTACTCTGCAGTTGCCAGTATACTGCTATTCCTCATCATCGTGCTCTCCATCATAAGCTTCATCCTCATCGTGGCTGGGATGTATTTAATCCAAGGAAGCCAAAACCTCCTTTCCCAGCAGTCAGTCAAGCCTTGTGGCTGCAGTGCCCACTTGAGGAGCCCCAGGTGCCACTGCAGGTACCTGTGCACGTGCTGGGAAGAGCATAGGACATGTTTGTCCATCCCTGGAGCTTGTGGCAGCCTCCTCACCCCCCAGCTCAGCAGGGTTCCTCCTGCTTGCAGGGGGCTTGTCCTGCCCTCTGTCCAGCTGGGCACAGGTCTCCTTTGCTCTCCCACCTTCAGCCTTGCATCCAGGATGACTGGAGAGCTCTGGGAATGCAGGTAAAACTGGAGAGTGGGAAAGGGGGGGGATGGGCTCTCTAAAAACATGCCTGTTTTCACAGACTTGTACACATATTGAACAGGGTGGGTTGGAGGAAGCGCCTTTTGGCCTCGCTTGTTTTGCAAAGACAAGAAAAAACAAGTTACAAGTCGCTCTCCATTCCCAGGAGCACTGTTGGAAACATCCTGCGGATGCTTTCCAGCCCCAAAGCACTGAGAAATCCTGTCTGAGAAGGTAACTGCTCACTTCCCTGTGCCNCCAGCCAGTGCCACTCCTTCCTTCTGGGACACCTGCTGCAGCACTCCCTCTGGCCAAACCTAGTTATTTGTCTTGTTTACTATTTTTCAGATTCTTGAACATGTTTAACTGTGCATTTGGTGAAGATGATGAAGAGCTGGCAGAGGCATGGAACATGTACCGGGGCTGCCCCTCTGTCTGCCAGACACCTCTCCAAATCCTTCCCTGCCACG
>VWZD01001003.1:210-45634 GCA_013396695.1 Sakesphorus luctuosus | reverse complement strand
TGAGCTCAAGGAAAATCAGTGATGCTCAAAGCACCCTGGCTGTGGAAAACATTGTCCCACACCAGCCACCACCTGCCAGGCACAATCTGCAAAAGTTCCCAGCAGTGGAGGAAAAGAAAACCAGCAGCTGGGAGCAAAACCAGCTTGACACAGGTTTGAGTAGGCCAGTATTAAGCCACTGGGAAGCAGTCGATGGGTTAAACCCCAGTGGCATCAAAGCTGCCCTAAGACATCACAGTGCAGAGGAAGCAGCAGCTCAAAGCAAGAGCTCTGTGCAGCTGTACCAGTGCAGGCAGAGGGTCACCAGGGATCAGGTTCATCACAATCCCCTTTTCTACAAGGTGTTTGGCAATGTGAGGACAGAGAAAGAGGCCACATCAAGAGAAGCCAAAGGTCTAAACAGAAACCAGGAGACTTTCTTGGGCCTGTGGGCCAAGAGCTGCCCTGCTGACAGCACCATGGGAGAGGACACTGCTGCTGAAGTGTGTTCCTCTGCCAGGGAGAGCAAAGCAAGGAGGCTCCCCCAGACCAGGCCATGCACCGCTCCCAGCACATCTTCTTCAGGCCAGGGCTGACCATCACCTGTGCTCCCAGGTGCCAGCCAGAGCCGTGTAGACGTTCATCATCCACAGACAGGAGCCCTGAGCATGGACTGCAGCCTCCCCAGGCTGCGGCTGCCCTGTGCCAAGATGTTCTCCAAGACTGGGCTGCTACTGAACAAGCTCAACGAGAGGAAAGACAGCTGGGGAGCCTCTGCTCTCGCAGACCTGTGTCTCCAGCAAGGGAACCTTTTCACTGGCCTGGCCTGGGAGGAACCCACAGGGAAGGTAGGAGATATCCTGGGCACTGCTGCAGGTGTCCTTCTTCTGGGCAATGGGCAATGCAAGGAGCAGGCCTTTCCCCCCTCCTCATTTGCTTTCCTTTTCTCCCAGCAGAATACCAGGCATAGCTACTCTGCAGTTGCCAGTATACTGCTATTCCTCATCATCGTGCTCTCCATCATAAGCTTCATCCTCATCGTGGCTGGGATGTATTTAATCCAAGGAAGCCAAAACCTCCTTTCCCAGCAGTCAGTCAAGCCTTGTGGCTGCAGTGCCCACTTGAGGAGCCCCAGGTGCCACTGCAGGTACCTGTGCACGTGCTGGGAAGAGCATAGGACATGTTTGTCCATCCCTGGAGCTTGTGGCAGCCTCCTCACCCCCCAGCTCAGCAGGGTTCCTCCTGCTTGCAGGGGGCTTGTCCTGCCCTCTGTCCAGCTGGGCACAGGTCTCCTTTGCTCTCCCACCTTCAGCCTTGCATCCAGGATGACAGGAGAGCTCTGGGAATGCAGATCATTCCAGAGGCAGGGAAAACTGGAGACTGGGAAAGGCGGGGATGGGCTCTCTAAAAACGTGCCTGTTTTCACAGACTTGTACACATATTGAACAGGGTGGGTTGGAGGAAGCGCCTTTTGGCCTCGCTTGTTTTGCAAAGACAAGAAAAAACAAGTTACAAGTCGCTCTCCATTCCCAGGAGCACTGTTGGAAACATCCTGCGGATGCTTTCCAGCCCCAAAGCACTGAGAAATCCTGTCTGAGAAGGTAACTGCTCACTTCCCTGTGCCACTGCTATGCCAAGAACCGTTTTCACTCTGAACAGCAGCTCATCTCTGAGCCCCACTCTGCCCAGGTGCCAGAGACCCACCAGTCTCTGGAATTAAAACACATCTCTTTTGTGCGAGAGCAGGAAAGGGGCCCCAGATCAGGAGCAACGGGCATTGCCGTAGTTTCCTATCCCACCAAGCCCTTCTCCACCGCAGCTCTGAGAGGGAGCTCTTGGGTTTCTGCTGTGGTCCCATGTCCCTGCAACCACAGGGAAAGGCTCTGTGCTCAGTTCCCAGCAAAACTCTCCTCTGGTGATAGCTCTGCCCTGTTTCTCCCTGTCCCACTCCTGTCCTCCTCTCCATACGTCTTTCCCAGCCGTACCATCCAGTGCCTTCTGGAACACTTGCGGCAGCCCTCCCTCTGCCCAAACCTGGTTATTTGCCTTTTTTACTATTTTTCAGATTCTTGAACATGTTCAACTGTGCATTTGGTGAAGATGATGAAGAGCTGGCAGAGGCATGGAACATGTACCAGGGCTGCCCCTCTGTCTGCCAGACACCTCTCCAAATCCTTCCCTGCCACGATGCTCCCACTAAGGACACAGGGGAATTCCTTTGGTTTGAAATGAACATCATGCTGCTCTTTATGGAGGACACTCAAATGCTGAGGCTGCAAAACTGGCAGGCACAGAGACAAGACCTGCTAGAAGCTGAAGCAGTGGAGGAGAACTGAGTGGCATAGCAGAGATACCCATACTTGTTTCCCAGCTCTTGTTCTGATTCAGGATGTACTGAGGCTTTCCTTGGCTGCTGTTTCCCTATCTGTTCTTTCCTTGTTGTTATTTCACAGCAACCCAGGGAAGCAGGAAGACAGAGGGAATGTCAGCACCTGAAGACGAGATGCCACAGCCCAGTCACTCTGATGCATCCCCAGACATGGCAGAGTCCCCACACAGCTCATAAACCTCATAGGCCCTACAGCATCCATAGACCCCACAGCCTCCATAGGTCATATCACACTCACAGCCCACGTAAGGCCCCACAGCCCTCAGAAGGCCCCACTCCCCTCACAGCCTCTCTTAAGACCCCACATCCCTCACAGCCTCCATGGACCCCATGCCCTCACAGCCCTGCAGCCCTTGTTTAGGTGTTCCATGATTAAAGGATTTGAAGGATGCAGAGGTGTGAGGTTGTGGTGGGGGAACCCTGGGGTGGAGCCGTGGGGAGGCCTGGCCTGATTGGCAGTGTGGGCTGTGGGGTGCCAAGGGGCTCTGGTCCCATCTCCAGTGGGGCCAGTGTGGCTGCCAGAGGGGCTTCTGCATGGCCACACAGGGCAGTGCCCTGAACAGCTGGGCCAAATGCTAGGCAGGAAAATACAGAACAAGAATGACAAAGAAAACAAAGAAAACAAACTTGAAGTACTACCCTTAACATGTTTTAATGGTATTTTCTGGGATGATTGCTGTGTCAAAGCATATTGAAAGAACTTACGAAGAAATTGATGAAGAACTGCAGAGTAGGCACATAATAGACATTCAGATCCCTAAACCATGCAATGTACAAGCATATAATTAGGAGAGTGCTATATAACAAGCAGCAAGTAAGCCAGAATAATCACAAGGGGAATAACAAAATGATTGCAAGAGCAGGAAAACCAAACCTATCTGCGCATTGAAACATACCATGAATTCAAAACAGTCTGTGCATAGCTGAATTCCTGAAAAACCAAACTGGGCAGAAGGGGGAAAGGATGCCATAAGAACTACGTTCTTGTTATAAAATTCTCCACCTGGGACAAAATTAATATATGGGCATTACAAGAGAAACTGTTTCACAAAAGATACTACAGAAAAAAAACTAAAATGGAAGTAAAGAGTACCTAAAATCAGTTGTTTAATATAAGAAGTTTATGCCTGCTCACTGCCAATATTTAACCTAAACGCTTTAAAACTAAACTGATAAATTAGAAAGAAAAATAAGTGTCATTTTGCGTATGGGGATTTACTGAAAGTCTTCTTCCACTCACTCAGCTGGTCATAGGCATCCAAAATATGCAGAACAACAGCCTGTGTCAATAGCAGTCACAACACCCTTTTTCTAGCCAGAATCCATCCACCTCCTTTGCATTCCTCTTTATGAACGTTTTAACTTCCTGATTACTGTAGCTAAAGCAGTTACAGCTATAGAAGGCTCATTTTCCCAGAGATGGAGTATTTTCATTCTCTATGCCCATCAGAGGTCTTAAATCTAATTTCCCATGTAACTACCTAAGTGGTAAAATTCACATCAACTGGTGGTATCTCTTCTGAAGAAGTACCTGGCTAGTTAAACTTAGTGCTGCATCTGCCACAGGGAAAAAACCTTAACCATTAATGAAAAACATGTGAGTTGAACTGATAGCTTTTTACAGGTGAGTTATTTACAGATCAATAATCCTTCCATTTCACCCAGCATCGATGTTGCAACCTGACATACAACCTTTGGGTGCCTGTGATTCAGGTAGCCAATGAACTAGCAAATTCCCCTCCTGGAGCTCTGTAAAGTGATGGCACCAGCAATAACACATCAAGAAGGAAGAAAATAAGGTAAAAGGGAAGAAGGTCAAGATGCAAAGGCTATATAGTTTAATAAGGCTGCAACTTCATTAAATCTGGGATCATTTACCAGCAGTAAATTGTGTCACTCATGATTGCCCCAACCTATTTGGGAGGGTGCTTATCACCCTGCTGACGTGGTGGCAATCTTTCAGTCCTCCTTGGCTAAAAAGCAGAGGAGAGCTGATGGCTGTTATTGGTCATCCTGCAGCCTCAGAGCAAGTACGTATTTTGATGCCCTTTGCCCTCTTCCTGACAGCTCATTTCCGACGTGGCTTATAAGATAACCACACCCTTGTGATTCTTCTTCTACTCCAGATATAGTTGGAGAAAAGTCAAAGTACCTTGACTAGTCTAGTCCCATAAGGAGAGAAAATGTCCCCTTTGGTTGCTTGCAGCCTCGTGCAGCAGCATGCAGCAGTCCTCAGTGTGAATTGTCATACACATGAACACCATCGTGAGGGGCTAGTCTTTTGCCTTTCTCAAGTGAAAGAATGAGAGGGAACGGTCTCAAGTTGCACCAAGGGAGGTTCAGATTATACAGATATAAAAAAGAAAAAACCACTGAAAGAGTGGTTTGCCATTGGAATAAGATGCACGGAGACAAGTGGTGGAATCACCGTCTCTGGAAGTAATCAAGAGGTGTCTGGATGTGTCACTTGGGGATATGGTTTAGGGGTGATTATGGTGGTGCTGGGTTCATGGTTGGAGTGAATGATCTCAAAAATCTCTTTCAACCTTGATGATCTATGATAAATAATAAGGCTTTCACATAAGGTGCTGTTAGAAGATACTGTACATTGGGTAATTTTATCTGGTATTTTTTGATTCTTTATGTCCATGTTGTCATGACCTGCCCCTGGGAAGGGAACGGGGGTAACCTAGATTGTTATTAATCATTTCCTTTGGGGTGGATTAAAGTGAAACAACACTAGATAACCGGTATTTAACAATTCCATATAAAAAATAACCTTAGTGGGAGGGAAAAGGGGCACAGACAGAAGGAAGACAGGAGAAGAGTCCAGGACAGCAGTGAAAAACAAGAGATAAGATGAGAAGGTTATATAGTCACCACCCCGGGATACAGCATTGNAGCAGTCCTCAGTGTGAATTGTCATACACATGAACACCATCGTGAGGGGCTAGTCTTTTGCCTTTCTCAAGTGAAAGAATGAGAGGGAACGGTCTCAAGTTGCACCAAGGGAGGTTCAGATTATACAGATATAAAAAAGAAAAAACCACTGAAAGAGTGGTTTGCCATTGGAATAAGATGCACGGAGACAAGTGGTGGAATCACCGTCTCTGGAAGTAATCAAGAGGTGTCTGGATGTGTCACTTGGGGATATGGTTTAGGGGTGATTATGGTGGTGCTGGGTTCATGGTTGGAGTGAATGATCTCAAAAATCTCTTTCAACCTTGATGATCTATGATAAATAATAAGGCTTTCACATAAGGTGCTGTTAGAAGATACTGTACATTGGGTAATTTTATCTGGTATTTTTTGATTCTTTATGTCCATGTTGTCATGACCTGCCCCTGGGAAGGGAACGGGGGTAACCTAGATTGTTATTAATCATTTCCTTTGGGGTGGATTAAAGTGAAACAACACTAGATAACCGGTATTTAACAATTCCATATAAAAAATAACCTTAGTGGGAGGGAAAAGGGGCACAGACAGAAGGAAGACAGGAGAAGAGTCCAGGACAGCAGTGAAAAACAAGAGATAAGATGAGAAGGTTATATAGTCACCACCCCGGGATACAGCATTGCATCTCAGCAGTCCTGCAGGTGGCGAGGGCCAGGAACGGAACCCAAATTCCCAAAGTTATCAGTCCATTTTTATAAGGGATGGGCCCAACTGCCCATCAGGGGTATAATGCAGAAGTCAAAAGCCTGTAAAGTTTCTTAGAACGCATAAATCATAAACCATTTCAGTCTCTGACACATGTATCCTCCTATATTTTTACCTGTCTCTTGTTTAAAGCTAAATGATAAAGTTCTGTATTTTTGAAAATTTTTGTAAAATGAAAAGTCATAAGAGAAAATAAAACACTATACTCAACAGTATTGATCAGTATATATTATGCATGACTCATTTTGAATTACTTCTATAACCCAACATCCTTGTCTTGCTAGTGGAAATAAATTAATTATAACATTAGAAGCCATTGTACAAAGGTTAAAAACAGGCATGCATGCATTCAATCTACAGAAAACTAAAAAGTTTAGGTTAATGAAATGTCTATGGAAAAGAGTCTTATTAATTAGCAGGTTCACAGCATTCTTCACAGCTATATTTTAGAGATGCCAAGCTGCAATATATTAATGCTGTAGGCAAAATCTGCATCTCCATCTTGAAAATCATTTCAAGCTTATTTTATTCAATCTTGGATCTTTTTTTTCTAGTGATCTGTATGCCAAAACACCATCACTTCTTCAAAATCTTGCCCAAGACAGAAAGCAAGTGCAGTGTTTATGGCCCTGTAGATAATGGGATAAAACTACAGAAAGAGCTCTAGTTATAATTATTTTTTAAAATTGATTGCATTTTCAAAGATTCATTAACATTCTACCTGATATAGATAAGCATTTATGGATTTTTTTACCCTTCCTTGGCTTTAGATTTGATCTTGATATAGTCACTAATTTTCTTTGGTTTTTGGTTTGTTGGTTTGGGTTTTTTTGGGGGGGGGACACAGGTAGAGGGCTGATCGTGGCCCATTGCAATCAGCAGGAATCTTTCCTCTGACTGCTGAATGCTTCAAGACCTAGTAAATGAAATACAGTACATTGCAAGCTAACAAACTTGGAGCTTTCTGCATAACATGCAGAGAAGTCACAAAGTGAAGAGTATTGGCTCTACCTATGTCACTGTTCCAGTGCTTAGGCTGCAGTCCAAAAGCCATTCAGGGGTAGTTATTGTAATACTTCATTTGTGCTTTTCAGCCTTTGCACTTTGAAACGTGTTGATAATGTCATTGTTCATTGGATTGTTTTTGTGCAATGGATACTTTTATTTCTTAAGCACCCAAGATCATTCTGTCACTGAGCACCACCTGTAAGAACCAAACAGTAAAGTAACGTTTGTGACCCTGTGGGTTGTTTTTGTTGGGAGGAAAAGTCACAGCTGGGAGGGAGGCACAGGAATGGGTGAGCTGCCAGACTCACAGGCAGTTCCAGTGATGGGACTTCTTGTTCTGTGCTTGAGTGGGCAGGGGAAGGACGAGGTGACTGCTGAGCCAAGTTTGGGTGGCATGGCTCCCAGTAAAACGTACCAGTGTGGAGAGCTACACTTTTTCAGCTGGCAGCTCAGAATGCAGCTCTGACTTTAAAACTGACTCCTCTGAATTAGAACCCCATTTGTCCCAGTCTGGGATGGAACTATGTTTATGAACAAAGTCCCCACAGTGGACAGGTCCCATTTTAGCAATTCAAAGTTCTTTTCCCAGATAAGATCACACCCCAACACCTCCTTCCTTTACCCTGACCACATCCCAGAGCTTGTTTCTGTCATTATTTTGTCTGTCTTTCCTTCTGAGAGACTTCCTACATTTTTATTTATTTGTCTCTTTGAAAAGAAGGTTTTGGTAGTAGAGAGGCCACAGGGGAGGCTTCTGTGAGAAGCTGCCAGAAGCTTCCCCCATTTCCAACAGAGCCAATGCCAGATGGCTCCAAGATGGGACTCCCACTACTGGCCAAGCCCAAGCCCTTCTGTGAGAAATATCTCTTAATAAAAAAGTTTTGGAGATAACTTGGGCACTAACATGTGCTGTGCATATTCTGTGTGGCTCAGCTTAACTGTTTGAGCACACTGGGGGTTGGGAATTACACCTTTTATAGTCCTTTTATTTGCATAGTCATGCCCCTCCAGAAGCCAGCTCCTCCCAAGCCAGCCTTCACTTCTTTTCCTTAAAAGGGAAAAAGCTGTGGATATTTGAACTTCATTGGTCACTGTAGGGCAGGTGGAGATCCCCCTCCTAAGAGAAGGCATGCCTCTCCTGGAGGCAAACTCCTCCCAGGGACAGCCCCACACCTTTCCTCAAAAGGAAGATATGGAGGTCCAGGCTTCAAGGTGGATCTCAAAAATTTAAAACCTAAACATATACAAATTCCCTATCCCAGCCACCAAAGTCCTTTGACAGTAAGAACTCACAGGACCTTCTGCCTTACATGCTTTGCATTCTGCCTGGCCCACACTCCTAATGACCACAACCCCCCAATTAACAAAAATAGCCTTTTGATAACTCAATACAAAGTGGCCCCTAGGTACCTTAAATCCCCCATTAGTTCAACTTCACCTACAAAAAATCCTTGTTTTATTTAGTCACTCTGCTTGTAATGAAACCACCTTTTTTATTTCTCACACTTCAGTGAGAGTGGGAGAACTTCTGGGTTAACATTATTTAAGAATGGCAAGGTGTGTGGGGGCGTAACATTCTGCACCATTGCATCAGGGGAGAGGAACTAGAATATGTGAGAGAAACAGCCCTGCAGACACCAGGGTCAGTGAAGGAGTGGGATGAGGTGCTCTAGGTGCCATAGCTGAGATTCCTCTGCAGCCTGTGGTGCAGCCCATGGGTTGGCAGCTGTGTCCCTGCAGCACATAAACGTCCATGGTGGAGCAGAAATCCACCTGCAGCCTGTGGAGGATGCCATGCCAGAGCAGGTGGATGCCTGAAAGAAGGCTGTGACCCTGTGTAGGAAACCCACACTGGAGCAGACTCATGGCTGGACCAGTGGCCCCATGGAAAGAGGAGCCCACTATAGAGCAGGTTTGCTGGCAGGTCTTCTTACCCTGTGTGGGACCCCTCTGGAGTAGTTTGTGAAGAACTGCAACCTATGGGAAGGACTCACATTGGAGAAGTTCACGTAGGACTGCCTCCACATGCAGTAAGGGAGAGACACCACCCTGGGTCAGGCGTAGAGTGTAAGTTCTCCCCCTGCAGAGGAAGGAGTGTCAGACAAAGTGTGATGAGTTGACCACAGCCCCCATCCCCCTGCCCCCTGTGCTGCTGCACGGGAGGAGGCAGAGAATTTGTGAGTGAGGTTAAGCCTAGAAAGAAGTGAGGGATGCAGGGAAGAGTTACAAGATTTGGGGTTTTTTCTCATTACTGCACTCTGAATTGATTGGTAATATATTCAAATAATTTCCTGAACTGGTGTGTGTTTTACTTATGACAGTAACAGGTGAGTGATCACTCCCTGCTCTTATCTCAGCTTATGAGCCTTTCATTTTATTTTCCCTGCCCAGCCGAGGAGTGACAGAGCAGCTTTGGTGGGCACTTGGCATCCAGCCAGGGTCAACCAAACACATGTACATATACACAAACAAATATACAAGTCTGCTACCTCCAGTGAGGCTCAGAAGGAGACATCTTAACAGATAGGCAGTCATACTGTTTCTGGAAAATATCCAATTTATATGTGTCTCTTCAATAATGTGGACCTACCAGGATTCCATGTGTTTTGCTAGTCAAAATATTGGGAAATATCCAAAATTCAGCTATCTGAAAATATGATAATATGCATTAAATATACCTTCAAACAATAGGCACAGTTCCTGACACTGTTCATACAACCCTTTGTTCCTTTAAGAAAAATCAGCTGGAAATCAAAAGCTTTAAAGTGAAAGAATTGTTTTGAATAGAAAAAATCTAAAGCCCCATCTCTTCTGCATCCAGTAAATATGTCTTACTATATTTTATAGGAATAGTGGTATGTCTTGGCATTCAGTACATGACAATGTTGAGCATGTTGGCATCCAGAACATGACAAAGTTAATCATAGTATGCCACGCTATGATTAACTTTCTGCCTTCTCCTTAGACTTGCCTGAAGGTTGGAAACCACAGACTAAAAGCATTTACAAACATGGAGTAAATGGATGGGAGAGAGAAGATCAGTAGAGCCTTTAGACACCCCTTGCTCCTTCCTTATGCCTGTATGTGTTTCTTAATTGGAATAATGGCATAATATGCATATTATACATGAACTAAATATTTTATGATGTTTTTGAGTGCTAAGATAAGCTTTAATCGCTGAGTAAAAAACTCATAATAGCTTGAGACTGCAATTAGGTAGGCTTCTGTTACAGCGGTTAATTAACCGCTGTTAACCAATGTTAACCAATCCCTTAAATCACCTGGTGTTCAAGGGCTTTACTGTCTGTATCAAGGTCTAAAAACTTCATTAACTGAAGTTGAGTCCTCACTCAGCCCTGTGCCCTAGACTCAAATTCCCAAGCTAGATAGTTGGCTCCCCTGGACTCACCTTTGGAGGTCCTACTGTGGGTAAATTTACTCACAAAGAGACACAGCCACAAGGCTACTCCTTTGTACTCAGGAATCGGAAATGAAAACAAATACATCTTCATAATCTCTTTATCAGTTCAAAAATTATGTTCATTCAAATTTTAGCAGTGCATTTTCCACAGCAGTGATAAATTCACTGGAATAGTTACAGATTAGTTGTAGCTGGAGTCTACTGACTGCAGTGAGTTCTGTAGGAAACCAGTGTAGTTTGCCAATTGTTTATGACACAAATTTCACTATTTGAAACAGTCTTCATGACTACATACTGTATTTTAATAAATACTGAGACAGATTGATATGACTAAGGATACACTAATAAAGCATTATTCATTTAATTTTCTAGTTCTTTATTCATTCTTAATCTAAAAATTGGTTTACCTCTGCAATATTTAAGCAAGGATATTTTGTCCTTAGTACCCAAAATATTTAAAGTTCATTTCTGTTTAACTACAACTAAAAATAAAAAGAAGGATGATTACATTTCACTTTGTTGACTAACCTTACAATCATTTTAACTCTATTGTCTGAACATAACAGGAAAAAAATGCTACTACAAAGCCAGGCATCTGTCCTTTGAAGACAGCACAAAAGCAAAGCATTCTTGTTGCGATCAAGTTTTGTGCATGGTCCAGTTTCCTTAACAAGGTTAACCCCACGCTGGCATGTTTAACTAATGATTTCAAATACTTTCTGTATTTTTGTTGGTTTATAGTTTATGTGAAGAGGCTGCCCTCTTCTGACAGCTTTTTAATTCCTTCTAAAAACACATTTTTCAAATCTCCATTTATAGTTTATCCTTTGTTTCTCTGTACATTGTATTAGTAGTAGTACCATTACCCTTTTTCCTTAAATTCATATTCCAAATGTTATAAGAAACATAGAAATGAGAAGGCCAAATACACTGTGCAATTAACGTGTAAACTGCACGTAGTCGATAAACATGATAAAAATCACCACTTCTCCAAACTCAAACAGTCAATCAGGAAGCAAATGAATGTCTATTCTAAGCAGTGGTAGATATATTAACTGCCACAGGAGACACATGTCCTCTTTTTAAACAGGTGTTATCTTCCCATTTTTCAGATATACCCATTATAGGGATGCCTTTATCCATAGCAGCTTGGCAGTGTCTGCATAAGCCTTTTTGTTTGAATCTGGACTCCCCTGACTTACCACATCCTAGTTCACATTGCAGAGTGGTCTCAGAGCATGCAGAGTGTGCTGCTTTCAAATGAAATTAAATTGAAAGATGCTTTCCAGAAGCACACCTAATACACTGTTTAACTTACTGGGAAGTCAGGCAGTGGGACCAGAACAGTGGATCCAAGGACTTGCTAAAGCTAGAGCAAATTATGAGTAATTAAGTCTCATATCAATGATTAAGACTACCAGTCCTCTCCTCCTGGCCATGCTACTGGGTGGCCACAACCTCAGCTTCCAGCTGCACTGAAGCCACAGCAAGTCGTGAACCTAAGAGCTGAGCTTATCTAAAAGGTCATAAAGGGACATCTTTTTAGATCATAAAGCTTTTAATCAGTGTTTCTCTCCTACACTCCCACTGTAAACAGATGGATGCAAGGGCTGAAACTAAAACTGGATTTTGATGCCACAGCACAGAGCCTCCTTGGCAGCTGCAGTAAATCCAGAGCTCTGTGGCACGAGGCATAGAGGCTGCTTGTGAGAAAGGATAGGGAGTTCAGTTGCAATTTAAAACAGCTGAACACAGACTTATAGAGAGTTAGCCCATTTTACACATTGACCATTTAATATTAAAAATATATTAACAGCCCCTCAACTAAGGCCTGTCACCCAGGAGTCCCTCTCCCACTGAGTATTCCCCTTGCTGGGATAACCTGTGCTTTCTCTATCCCAATAAGTCCTAGTCCCATTCTGAATAAGATCAGAATAAACTTTGGAAACTTCAAAGTGAAAAAACTAGTGGAGGTACCCACTGAAGGCTTGTCAGTGGCATCTCTCAAATGCAGAAGTTGTCTCTGGACTTCTCCTATTTTAGTACCTCTTTAGGTCTCCACATCTGAATCCTTCCTTCCTCACTCATACAAGCCGCACCGTATTGGCCCATCCGTTTTCCTGTGGACATTATTGCCTCATGTGATTATTAATTACCCTGACATGCTCCTTTGGAAGTAAACTATAACCCTAGTTACAAATTCACATAAAAAGAGCAGATCTTTTTACAGTTCTTTCTTCTTTCTAAAAAGATACCTGACCTCCTTTCAGCACTGCCTTATTAAATTGCTTTCCATTTAGCTGCATATAAACTTAGTCATTAATTCCACCATCATATATCTCCACTTTACCTTATACAACTAAATAATTCCAATGTGAAATCAATCCTTATCCGAGGCAAAGATCATAAACCAAAGCCTTAACTGTATATGGCATCACTGAAATCAATAAAGGCATCCCAAATTAAACTAGCAAATGGTCTTGTCCTACATATCTTTCATCTAGACCATTTCAACCTATTCTGAATTAAGAGAGTGAACATCTCCTCCTGCATTGTCTTTCATCTAAGCTCCTGCTTGCTCCAGTGACTCCTAGTGCTTAATGAGTTTCTTGACTTATCCTCACCATCATGTCATTCAAAACAATAGAGTTGAAAGAAAATATGAATTTATCAAATACTGATCAAATCTAACACAAACACAGGAAAAAAAAAGTTTGTGTGACTTTTACAAACCTATCTCTTAACAATTTAATCTCCCTGTGACAAAACACTGAATATAAATACAGCATTAATCTCTCAAGCTTGTTGCATTTGTTGGAAACAACTTAGAGTTCATTACTACAAGTACATACTAATGAGATCCCTTTGGTAGTACTACAATACAGTGGTTAATTACAGAGTCTACATTTACTCATGGGATATATCTTTTCTTCACATGTACAGAATTGTTCCTTACTGTTTAACAAACTGGATACATGCAAATTTTTAAAATAAAGTTAGCAAAAATTATCATTACAAATTGGGAAGTGTTTTATGACTGAACAATTTCATTTTACAGGTTAGAAAACCAAAGCCCAGTGGCATCACTGGGCCATGGCTTATTGCCAAATACTGAACCAAGAGAAAGTCAGAGCATTTAGGGCAGTTGCATAAAGCAGATATTTAATTTCAAGTCAAACTAGTATGAAACGACCTATTTCTCCATTTAAGATTTTCTCAAAGGAAATTGATTGGGGGTTTTCAGCCTCTCTGAATTTCCCCAATGGCACCATACACATACCTTTTTAAAGTAAAATGAAAAATGTTAGTGGGTAGTTTGCACTCTGACAGTGAACGCACGAGAGAACTGCACTGAGTCCAACCTCTCTTCAGCTCTGACGCAGGAGTGTGATCCACTGAAGTGCCACTACCACTCGCTTTAGAACAGGGAACTCCCTGGAAGATTCTCATTTTCTGCCTGACTTAATTTTCTGCCTGACTGTGGCATCTTCTGCTGAGTCTGAGGGAGCTGACACAATTAGTACAAAGTAGCATGTGGCAGGGAGCCACAGAAAGCACCGCATCTCCGAACAATTAAAGCCCATTTTGCTGGTGCTGGGAGACACGAGGCTGCAGTCCAAGTGCTTAGCCACTTGAGAAGTACAATTATGTGCTGCAAATGCACTGCCTGGAACAGTCCCTCTTACGAAATTGAAATTACCAACTAAAATTGGAAATTAGAAAGTTTCTTTCTGTCTCATGTTGTTTATTGAAACCTCCATACCAATCCTGTTGCTTCTTTCCTTTTTGCCCAAAGCTTATCAAAATCAAGGCAAAAAATCACTATTCCTGTCCTTTCTTTTTTGTAGGGATGTTTACAATGTGGGAAAATGTTATCCTTTTCTTTATGGCACACCACTGAGCAACACTTAGTCATGTCTGTATCAACAGCACCTTACCTCATATTTAATCCCTGTATTTATAACAGAAAACTCCAGGATGGCACCTCAGTCCTCAGTTCTGCACATTTTCTTGCTCATTTCGCATGCTCTACCTGACAACTCCATACATCCCAACTGCTTGTTAGTAACCATTTTTTTCCAGCATGTTTATATACAGGAGGCAGGAAGTGAGTACTCTGGTGTATACCAGTTAAAACCATTGCCTGCCTAAAAGAAAATATTAGTGCAAATTCTCCTTTCCAAGGGCTGCATTACCAGGGCTCCATCCCAATTTTGAAAGCAAGTAAATGGCAAAGGGTGTAGTTTATAGTGCAAATGCCGACCTCAGAAGGTAGATTTTTGTGTGTCTCTGTCTTTAAATAGAGTAAGCTGTTGAAAATCAAGCTTGTATAGGAAAGAATCCACAAAATAGAGGAGAAAAGCCACTTGTTTGACAACTACATCAATAAGAACCATAGTAATAAGCAAAAACTCAATTCCACTAATGGAAAGAGCAGTGTATCTACCCTTTATGCTACCAATTTGGAGCTAATACAATATCATTAATTTTTTCCATATGTTACTTGCAGTTGAATATCTCAACCAAAATAAAAAAGTTATTGTCAAGAAAATTAATACCTCTGTATTTCAGTATTTCAGGACATAAAATCCATTTTAAAAAAGCAAGAATATAAAATATTCTTTTTTATTATATAAAAATATACAACTTTAGAGAAGTTGTAGAAAGCAACTTTAAAAGCAAACTTAAGAGCACATTTGATACATTTCTATACTTGAACACCTATGTCAGTTCTACTAGAACACCTATTCTTGTTCCAGACATTTGAAATTTAGTCTCAGGTCTTGGTGCTTTTTTAAAGGGATATAAGAAACAGACATTTGGAGGCAAGGTGGTGAAAGAAAAGAGGCTCAGAGACCTGTTAAAGGAAAACTAGAGTTGATGAGGGCATAAACCTGGACAAAACCTTTTTGAATGAAACAAGCAGACTAACAGCAGTTTCAAAAAACAGAAGAAGGAGAAATTCTCCTGATGACTCCCTCAGAGGAAAGAAACAAGTATACAATAAAATGATAAAGATGAGTAAGACATAACCTGAGAAAACCTATGGTAATATAATTACCATCTGTAGAGAAGAATTATTTTCTTTTAAAAGTCAGTCCATGAACATGTCTGTCCACGATTCTGTCCTTTTTTGGTTTGTCTAGCCAAGTAGAAGCTTGTGCAATGGCCAGTTCAGCTTGTGCTGACCAGAGTGCTGAAGCTGCCTCTTGCAGGGATCAGCAGCTCTAATTCCAAGAGGCCCAACCAGAAACAAAATGAAAAAGCATTTATTTCACCTTTAAGTTATTATCTTCAGAATAGATGCTGGAATTACTTCATATCTGAAACAACTCTTCCCTGTCCATAATTTTCATTAAAAAAACCCCAGTATGTTGCAATAACATTCATTTATGATGAGCACAGAGAACTGACCTAAACAGCAAATTTACATATGCATTCAGAAATATTTCTCCAGTTCTCAGACTGAGACATTATATAATGAGAAAATGTGAATTCATTTATCCAATGAACACAGCAGAGCAAAACTGTTGTGTATTAGATCTGTAGATCGCATGTACAGTATATTAAATTCACTTAGTAGACAATTATGTTTCCATGTAAAAGCCATTACAAATAATAAATAATTAAATCTCTGTAAGACAAATAATGTGCCAGGATTATGCAGAGAATTCATATTTAATTCAGTAGTTGCTTCACTGCTAACAAATAATGATGAACAGACCATTGCATGTTCTTCCCAATGACACATTTACTTTATTCAAATAATTTCCCAAACACGTGCATATCTGAACTTTTCAATTAATTTCAGCCTAAGGTACTCAAAGCAAGTAATGCATATTACCAGGTAGACTTGAAAATAAATCTAGCTTATTTCATTGCAGTCTTTATCCTGAGGAAGCATCAAAATGTCACTGCTGTAAGAGAAATTAAGTCAGTAGTAGCTCTCTCTTCATGTAGTAGCTCCTCTCCTTTCAGAACAAGGGATAGGTTTGAAGGTCAGTTCAACGTTCTCCACCAGTACAAAATCGTATCTGCACAGCTGCAACCTACAAAAGTAGAAAAAGCAAAAAGCATTGCACAACAGAAAAAAATCAACATTAATAGAAAAATATTTGAGTATTTGAATTATTAAACTTCCAGTATTTACCAGCTCTCAGAGACGGTTCTCAGAACAAGAATTGTCTTCTTGTCTGAGTTTACATCCCATTTTATACATCCCTAGAGTAGTTTTGCCAGATGGTGAAAAACAACCATCTATCAGCTGAATGGTGTATAGTGACATGAGTGAGAAGGGTATCACACTAGTCTCAAGTACAGATATGCAATATCTCATCCATTACATCAATTAATCTGCATTCAGAATAACTATTTAGCACTGTGGCACAAAATCTGCACTGTTCTTATTAACACTGGGCCCAAATAATTTATTTTAAGTTCCCTAGGTAGAAAAGTTTCCCTGCTCTCATTTCACAGATGAAAGTAGAAAACTACATCATCATTTTCACTTTCCCTTGCAATGACAGTGTGTGTAAGAAAGTTTAACGAAAGAGAGTAATTTATCTTCTAAGCACCTAAAAAATTCACAACTGCATAATACTACACAATCACATAAAGAGGTCACAAAAGTAGTCACACACAAAAAATCTCACTTTTTGAGGTCAACATAGATGCTCTTTAAGGGCAAAGGCAGGTCACAGTTTTGCCCTTCATGAACTAATATAGATGAATGGTGAGAGCTGATTCGAGCGAGTGACTGCTACACCCTCTGATGGCACCTCTAAGGACATGCAAGCTATGATACTTATTTTATTTAAAATTATCTTCTCTATTGCTCTGAACTGACAGGTTTGACTACATTACACCATTCGCCTCAGCCTGGGATGCAGCATAGAGTGAAACAGAATCTCATCCAGTCCTTCATCCACAATTTCTTTGATTTGAATTTAATGGTTTACTATATTTTTGTTGGTAGTATTATTTTTATCTAGCTACAGGGACAAAGTACCAAGACAAACTATAATGATGAATTCTAGAAACAGAAGCATATGGTTTCCAACATATTGTATCCCATTTGAAGTGCAATCCATCTTGGCTTGTGATTATTAAGTACCAGGAATGTACCAGGGGAGAAGCCCTGAGCAAGAAGCAAAACACGAAAAAGTTTTTGCTAGGTGTGGCTTCTCTTCTGTCTGCTAAAACACATGGACATTCCACACTTTCTTGTTAAAAAGAGATATTAATTAGGTCTTTTTTATTATCACTGTTCTTGTTTTGGTTAAAAAACCCAAAGGTATCTGTAGCTAAGTATCTTTGAGGCATTCACCTTCCCATAAATTGATTTTGAATTGACTAACAGGTTCATAAGCTTTTTCCTGTATCTGACACCTGGACACGCACAAGTTAGCAAAGCTTTGTGGTTTTATGGACGAGCAGGAATGATTTTTCTGAGTTTGAAGACTCTGAAAATTGTATGTATCTTTTAGCACTTCCACATTCATACACCATCTGTATGAATAGTGGACCAGTTCAGCAGACAATTATCAGGGATATTCCCCAAACTCCCGCTGTTTGCTATTAAACCCAGATCTGGGGAGACAGAGAATCCTATTGTCTTTTATCCCTGCACCTGTCCCCTGCTTTTTACCTATCATTTTCTAATGATAATTTAAATATTTTCAATGTAGCTTCTCGTTGATCAATGTATATTCGAGAAATCACTGTAATTATATGAAACTAAAATAAATACAGGTAGTTATAATTACAATGAGCAATTATGTAATTATGTAATTATGCCAACAAATAATGTTGCAACATCTGCATTTAAATCACCTTCACATTCTGATTCAATACACTATTTTTCATTGCTATCTAAAAATATCTAACATGCCAATGTGACTGCAGTCTGATGAGGCTCCATATGTAGGACATCAGTGGATCCTATATTAAAGATATCAAGTGCATTTTACTTCTCAACTAACAAGAGCCAGACTAACAGGAATGAAAACTCAAACCCAGTAAGGTCTGTTCAGTGAAACCCTTTCCTATTTGCTAGATCGTTATCTGAAAAAGTCCCAAATGCTGATAGGCTTACATGAAATCTATCTTCTGATTTATCACCATTAGTCTTAGCAGTAAAATTGCAATGTGATTTAGAACTTCGACTGTAGCTCATCACCAAATGCCTTTAAATAAAATCATGCCAGTTCACCTGAGAGCTTTAGACTTATGACCTTCAACAAGTTCATAAAGTCACATATATATGCATTCTGGGGTACTATTTTGATTTCTGAGTGTTTTGTTTCTTCCTAAGTCTCTCCTATCCATCATCTTCCCTTTCTCGGTAAATATAAAATAGTAGATTAATTTAACAAGGTTTCATAATTTTTACAAAGTATCGTACCCAGTTCCTACTAGATTATTATTATACACCACATCAGAAAGCCTTAAATGTTATACGTCAAGTTAACAAAATATACTGATTTAAGACTTACTTGTATTGTATTATTCTCACTCATTACTCATTTGATAACAATTTTTAGGGGTTTATGTTAAATTCTGACTTTCTTGAATCTACCACTCATAAGAAACAAATTAACAACTCTCAAATAAAGCACCCTTGCTACTCCTGGATATTTCTTACCTATTCAGTGTAATATGTTATTTGCACAAGATGCAAATAAAAAATTTAATTGCTTCTGCTACTGTACAAGTGACTCTGGAGATTTAAAAAATGAACGTATGGTAACACTGGTGAAGTATTTTAAACCGGAAATAATTAATAAAATCTTCAATTACATAAAGGAAAGCAGATGATTTAATTTTAAGTGTAAGCATAGACTGTGTTCTGGTCTTAGAAGGTGTTTACCTCCAGCCACAAGACCAAAAACCTAAGTAACACAAGTAACTGAAGAGTTCATTTCACACCTGAGTGTGAAAAGCTGTGTACAGGCACATGAGTAAAATCAGAAAAGTGATTAATAACATTTATCTTGTGGAGAAGTTAACGATGCAGGTGTGAGTCAGGCTGGTTCCTGAAAGCACGTTGTCTGCAGGCAGCAGCAGCAGCAGCAGCAGTGACAGGCAGCATGTGTGACATCTACCTGTACAAGGGTGCTGTGGACTAAATGTGAACTCACAGGGCAGCTTTTCCATGTGACAAATTTCATCATCAGTAGGATGAGAAGAATATTTATGCACTTAGCAATATGCGATTAAAAATAATCAGTATAAGGAAATACACATTACTGAGGAAATATCCTGAGAAGTTTAGTTGATTCTCAACTTTAATATATGACAAACACTTACCTTTCTGGATTATTAAGGGATTTCAGGTTCATCTGGAGAATCCTAAGCTTGTGTTTTGGGCCTATTAAAGTCTTTGTAGAAAAGGTCAAGGAAATTTTTGATATTTTTTCAATGTCTTCGTAAAATCCAGTTAGTATTTTGACTCTCTTGTATTGCTGAAATGTTGTAGCTTCACTGAAGAAAAATATTTCTAGTCAGGCTTTTGTTATCTGAGTAATATTCATTGTTGCTAAGCATCATTTTTAAGATCAGAAATCTTGTAAGATATATTGACTTTGAGCATTCAGAACAAGGACAACTAGAACTGGATTCAAATCAGTTCCATGCAAGGACCTGGGAAAGGATCATTTCAGTGTTAGAAGCATTGCCTCTCACACTGAGCCATATCCAGGAAAAGATGCCAGGTGTTAACAGCTTCATGATACTTTTTCAGCTTACAAGTTAACAAGTTAAAGGTTAGGAAACTCAGAAAATTAGTCCTATAGAGTAATAAAAAAGATTTAAAGACAAAGCACAACATACCTATTCATCTTTGATTCTATTGTGTTTCCAGCAAAGTCTGTTATTTTAACTTTAATGAAACCTCTCCTAATGCTTTTATTCCAGGTAGTAATGGCCAGTAAGTAGTTGTACACTGCAAAAAGAAATGGAAAATCTTGAAAGTCAAAGAATGACCTCAACATGATACAGTTGTTACCAGCTTGTTAAGAGTATTCACTGATGGATCATAGGAACACTTTTAAGCTACCCAGTTCAAAAGAGATTAAGAAAGCTATTGATAAAAACCTAGCTTCTACCAAATGGCTAAATGGATTTCTGTATAATTAGTGCATCATTTCCTCTGGTTCTTACATGGACACGATGTGTATCAGGATGTGTATCTGTATCTATCACCAGAATTAACATGAAGAGTTTGCCCGGCCTATGGGAAAAGCCATAAAATCAAGCCCTAACAAGGACCCTCAGGTTTTGGCAAAGGGGGCATATTTGAGCTATCAGTGTAGCACACTATCATAATAATAATAATATAATAATTGGCCAATCTTCGCGAACGAAGATTTGGGAAGGGCTCACCCCACGTGTGCCCTCCGAGCCTGCGCAGTGTATTTTTTAAGTGAGGCACAGCGTGCACAGAACTGGCCCCACCAAGTTTAAGTCCTGAGGTTCATTTTGCCACAGCCGAGCAAGCTTGGACAGTGACAGTGAAGTCCTTAGGACTGTCTACAGCACCCGGTACTGACCAGGGCTGACCCTGCTGAGCATCTGAGATCTGACGGGATCGAATGGCAGGGAGGCATTGAACTGCCGGGGACGGTCCCACTGAGACTCGAACTCGCGACCTTGGGAGTCGGAGACTGGAGTGCTCTCCACTACGCCACGATATTACCCACAGAAGCGACATCTTCAGAAAACAGCTGAGGTACATCAGCAGGGAGAGGGGAAGAACAGCACTGGCAGAAGCTTTATGTGTAGGCAAAGTGGGCAGTTAGTTGGGTGAGCTGATTAATCAGGAGGTAAAAGCTGAAGAGAGACATGATTCCCATGCCTTTCTTGGCAGGATTGGTCCTCCAAGCAGCCTTCCCTCAGAGATGTCAACCTGACAAAACCTCTGTGTGGATACTAGAAAAACTGTCTGGGGAAGCCTGAGGAAAAGCAGAGGGATCCCTGGAGCTTTCTTAGACTCTACCCTCAGCTCCCCCTCCTCTGGAAGGACCACAGTCTCAGGAAAACAGACTGGGTACCCGGGACAAAGCCGACCTGCTCCACTGTGCCCTTAGAAACCCTCACCTGGCCTTCAACCACACTTCTATAACCATCACCAATACTGTAACCATGCTATGGATCTCCAGAGGAAACACACCTTTACTGCTCCCACAGTACAGACACCAATTAGGCCTTTTTTTTTTTTTTGGCATATTGCTTTTTAACATTCTCTCCTAACATACCAAACCTCACCTTGTTTATTCTATTTCCTCAGCCTTTCAGATATCTCGGGTAATTCTTAGGCTTTAATTAATCAATACTCTCTTTTTCAGACTGGTTTAGTAGACTAATTTTATGTACGCTGTCATTACGCTATTTCTCATTCTGCTCCATGTGCCTTCTTCTATGTCTGATAATATTTCTCCCTCTCTGTTCTTCCTTCTCCCACCTCCATCCCAGAATACCATACATAATCTTTTCCCTTCACAATGTGCTCTTTCCTTCCATCACCAGGATTCTGCCTGGTTAGATTTCTGATGAATGCCCAGATTTTATTACGTGTAGGAGTTAAAGCAAAGCTGTATTTTTCTGCTGGTAGAATGAATGAGGAGACAGACCCAGCAGCTTTTGCAGCCCTGAAAGCAAAGCCCAAGCAGACAGGAGCAGGGGAGAACAGTAGCAGCAGATTTGGGTTGAGCTGAAAGACACACAGAACAGGAACTATTTTATGTAAATTTTATCTAAAAAATTTTATGTAAAATCCATCACATCTTTGCTCACTTTTCCTCAATCCTTTGGAAGAAATAGGGACATAAGTAAGCATGAATAACACCATGTGTCCCTGGTCACAAAACTTGCCAAGATGATGGAAAAAGCTAGTGGCAATGACTAGTGTCAATTCCTTGTAAGCCTATCCTCATAGCCCAAATCAAAGAACCTTGAGCATAACCATTTAGAAGTGTGTGCTAACACTTGCTCATAGAGGCAAGGTCTTTTAATACAAAGAGAAATTGGACGAGAATCTAAACTGGACCTCTACATGGAAAGGCAGATGTCTGAACTGTTGCAGCTGATGAAGCCCATGCCATGAGAGCACATTCCCACACAGTGTAACAATGAAGCTGACAAGCTGAGTTTTCCCTCTGCTGTTTTACTCCTGGGGAGCCATGGAATACCTTTGTTCACTGTAGTGTGATCTCCTCCTCAGGTGGAATGCAGAGGGGTCTCTTGTTGATTCCCACCCAGGGCAGTCTAGCTTCCCATTTCTGCTCTCTGAACATGACAGCACTGATCCCACCTAAGCAGGTTCTCCCAGACCTGCTTGCTCCCTGGGACTTAATTCTCATTTTATGATTTCCTTCTTCCTCTTGCTGGTCTATCCCATTACTTTTAAAGTCACATTTCATTCTCAGTTCATACAGTGTTACTTACTCTTCTTCCACAATCCTTTTTCTTCTTCTTCCACTCTGTGAACTGACCCTTAGCTAATGGGGTTTTTATACCACTTTACACAGTGGCTAACACCAGTTTTCTACGTCTAAAACACTTTCACTCAAGATCAGCTAACAAACAAGTCATAACTTTTTGTAAAGAGGTTTTCATGTGTGCATTCAGTCACTCACTGCAGAATGGGTCTTTGTCCGTGGTATCAAAATAAGCTTTCATTGGTGAACTATTTGGTATTAACAGTTTTTTCCATCGATCAGCATGGTAACCTGAAATCCAAAGTTTAAACATTTCATTTCAGACATAGAGCAAAATCATGGTACACATGTATTACACAAAAGAATCTCACCCAAAGTGAAAAATTTGGCTTTAATTTTCTTAAATATTCTCTGAGAAAGAAAACTGACTTGCTAAATGTGGGAATCGCCAGAGTACAATAAAATGTAGTATGCAAGTACTTAATTCCTTTAATATATTATAATCACAAAAATTGTCATTTTGTAATAATTATCTATTTATTCTAGAGTACTAACTCCAAAAACTAGTGCTTGCAGAGCTAATAAAAACAAATCCAAAAAAGTAGCCCACATATTTGCACAGGACAATTACAGAACAGGTTTCCTTTTTCAAATCACCAAAGTGAATATTTTTAAACCATTTAGTGTGTAATTGTATATATTACTTATTAAAATGTTAGCTAATCTGTAAACCTCCTAAACTTATGGATTTCATGTAGAAAGAAACTTATACAATCCTGTGCTTATTGTCTCTTGGGCTTGATTTCTAGCATGGACGATCCTGATCTGTACCTCTTGTTTTCTCTACCTAGACTGGACAAGAAGGGCTAATCCCAGGCTGCAGAGCTGCCACTGCATAGCAGGAAGCAGGAAAGATTGCAGAAGAAGGATGCTGCTTCTCAATTCCCAGATTCAGCTGCTTGTCATTTCTCCATAGGTTTTTTTTTACAGTGGTTAAAAACAACAACAAAATAAAAAATCTGGCAGCTGGCTGGTAAAATATTTCTCCACCTCTAGCTTGGGTGTTCTGTGAAAGTGCACCAGGCATGGCTGATATCCATCCTGAGCAAGTCCTGGAGTCTGTCTGTCCTACTGTTATGGTTGGGTTTTATTATGATAAGCATACAGATTTATTTATGCTTTCTCTTTGAACCCCATTTCACTAATACAGGGTGTACATCCTAACATAATGATGTTCAAAAAGACAAGGTACAAATTGAAAGCTAACTTCTAAGTAAGTATTTTTAAAATTTCAGTCTTGAGAAAACCCTGCCAACTAGAAAATTCTCACACTATTGTAGCTCTTTTCAAACTCTCCACAGATCCTCTCTGAAAGCAATAAAACCCCAAACAAAAACATCCAAATCAGAACTTGATTCCAAAAGAAGAGCCATAGAAACCCTAAGGTTTCTGTGAACATTATTATTCCTAAATAAAACCCACAGATACTGTAGGGATCATAATACACTTTGGAAGCCTAAAGTGATGAACCAAGTAGAAGCAACCTCTGTGTAGAGAGGAGAATCACTGTGAATCCATTTGAGTCAGCAAAGCATAATGATCAAAGATGAGGAACATTCAGTACCTCTGCCTAACAGAGATAACTATAAAGTAGGCAAACCCATGAACTTTAAACTCCTTTAACTATAGACAGCTCGGACGTGATCAGACTCTACATGATACTGCAGGCCACTGGAATAGCCCAAGGGAGAGCTAGTCTGGATTCCCCAGGACATCCCCTCCAGCCCCGAGCAGAAACTGTAACACTTACCCAGTACTGGACAGGACATCGGCTGGAAAGCATCACAATCAACACATTTTCCTCTCTTGTAATCCAAGTAAGACTCACAAGGATATGTTATTATCTCACACTTTCTTTTCAAAGATGATAAGAAGAGGAAGACAGATCTTTGATGGTCACACTTAAAATACTCAATTCCTTCAGGAAAGGAAAAAATAAATAGAAAATATGTTATAATTTTTATTAATAAAAAAAGGTGTTGTAAAGTACAATCATAGAATGGTTTATGTTAGAAGGGACCTTAAAAATCATCTAGTTCCAACCTCCCTGCCTTGGGCAGGGACACCTTCTACTAGACAAGGTTGCTCCAAGCCCCATCCAACCTGGGCTTGGACACTTCCAGGGATGGGGCATCCACAGCTTACCTGGGCAACCTGTGCCAATGCTTTCCCAGCTTCTGAATGAAGAATTTGTTCCTAATATCTAATCTAAACCTTCCCTCTCCAAGTTTGAAACCACTGCCCCTTGTCTCAAACCAGTGCAGCTTGTGAGAGCTGCTGGGACCTGGCCAGTTCCTGAAGGGTCTCTCAGCTGTTACTTGGGTTTCTGTGACTCCAGGAATCCCCTACTCAGCTCGAATAGTGCTCAGCCCACCCAGAATCTACTATAGCTGCTGCTGCTGTTGCTACTCACCTCTCCTACTCAAGTCATCCCATTTACTCGAGTCATTTTTAGTTAGTTGTGCTTTTACTCTCTGGTGTAAAGAGGGGATGCACACACACAAGAAGAAATTGGAGACTATTTTGAATATTATAGATACAGATAAAAGTCTACAGAGTTTTACATGTAAAAAATAGTCTGCTAAGTCCTAAAATGTTTTTTGTTATAAAGTGTTAAGCCTGAGTTAAAATTTCCCTTGTTGCTTTCAGTCGGACAGTTTGGGCACAAAAATTACCGCGAGGAACACTTCAGAGATTCTTTTTTCTAGTTGTCTGGGGGAATAAATTCCTTCCTCTCCTAACAAAACAAACTATGAGAATTATATAGATGAAGATGATGCTGAGTCTTAAGGGATGCTCCCATACTCACAGACACACAAGTGGAAACCCTGTGCCTTTGCAGCAGCTCTAACTGGTAGCAGCACTGTGCAGATTAGTAGTAAGAAACATAGACAGAAAGAAACATGTCTAAAAAGTGCAAACAAAAATAATGGGCAAAAATTAACATTAAAATCTTGCCTAAGATTTACGGAGGCTGAAATGAACAAAATTCTGCAGCAAAAGATCTTTTCTTAAAACACTTCCCATCCTAGAGCCTGAAAGACCTGTCCAAAGCCTAGTTCATCACTGCCAACTAGGAGGAACCTGAGACAGAGTGAAGACTTAGAAACCTTGTCTTCCATGTCATATGCAAGTGATCCTGTCCAAACCACCTGGACACAAACACCTTCCCCCATGCCTAGCCGTAATAATCACAGAAAAATAATGATTACTATGTGCAGATTGTGTATATAATACAATAATATAATTCCACCATACTAATATTAATGATATGGTGGAATATATATGCCTATAGAAAATTTATATTTCAAAAAACAATGTAAAATGTCTTCATTTTTTCTCATTTGTTTAGTGGGGATGAAAGGAAAGAATACAATGGTCTCAGCTCCCATATTTCCATGAATGTGCAGTGTACATTCAACTCAATTTAACTCTTTTTGATTTGATCTCAAGCTCTTTTCATTAAACACATTTTTATTTACCGCCGAAAAGTGTTTTTGGACAACCAGGCTGATCCATTCCTCCATTTGGATAGAAATCAATGGTTCCTAAAGGTCTCTTGAAACCTAGAGCTAAAGTAAAAACATGAATCAAAAAACCATGAACAGAATTCTGAAGTCAATTAATCATTACAAAGTAATAAGGAAGTTTAAAGAAAATTTTTGTGATTACGCCACTCTTTATTTCTGTAATTTGAAGTTATATTATGAGTTAAAATGCAAGAGTTTTTTCTTTTTAAGAAAAATTATACATATGTAAAATGTCCACAAATTTGTTTAAGACTCCTACTGCCACAAAAGGAAAATAACAGAAGCAGCTGTTGCTGAGACATTATTTACACAAAGAAACTTATGGAATTCACGTTCTCCCCAACAACAAAAATTCTTTCCCAAGGCAATTTTTATTAAAGTAAGATTTTCCATATTTTGCAAGGAATTGAATTCTGAAGTACACAAATATAAGCAGTATATCAAAGTAGAAAACTATGTATCTGTCCTATAAAAGTAAGCAAGATGAGTAAGAATTCAATCTGACCTACCTTCCTTTTTACTACACATTATCCTTAATCAGATAACCAGGACGATAGAAAACTAGTATTTTACAACTTCACATATAAATTTGTAAAGTCAAATGCTTAATTTTTAATATTATTAAAGAAACTTTTAGGGAACGACACTAACAATGAGACAAGTATGGTAGGTTTGAAAGGTTTATTTATGGTTTTGAGGAAAAAGTGAAACCAGATTAAAGCATGGATAAAGGAGACTGTAAAATGTTGTTCACTTTAACCTTACAGTAACATGATTTAGAATTTTAAGCAGTGGTTCTGTAGTGTACTAGTGTAATGCAGCTGAAACTAGCTGTCCCAGAAGGGATTAATTCAGTGATTATCACATGCTTACAACCTCTGTGTTCATACACACAGCAAAGGAATATTAATGGTAACACAAAATACACTCCTGCAGCGCTACTTGGATGTTACTGAAATACCTTCTCCTTTCTCTTTTGCTTTCCTGCCTTTCCTCAAATTGAAAAAGGAAGGTTAAAGCTATGCCATTACCATCAGTATCTGAATGAATTACATCAACCAATTGTGCATCAGTGCGATCCAGTCTCCTCTCTGGTGGCTCATGAGTGAATGAAGGGCCTGCTGGATCGAGACCTAAATGAAAACAACACTAACATTATAAATCCTGGGCTCTGTTTCTACAGTTATATTAAAGGAAAGCATTTCAGCATTTTTCAGAAATGACTCTTCATTCTCCTGGCATAATAGTAAAAATCAAACCCGGCACAATTCTTCTATTCAACTTGCTAAGCAAAGCAAATGTTCCCATGATAAGACTGATCAACCCACATCTGTGAATTTCTCTTCCCAGTTAGTTGTGCTCACCTCCCATTTATGTGGATGAATATAAGCCAACAGCATTAGGAATCAAATAAAGAGAATTAATTTTGTCCTTTCCCCCAGAAAATACCATACCTATTATGCACTTCATAAAAACGAAGTGAACAATATAAAGTGCTCTCACTAACATAACTACTCAGAAACTCAGGTAGCATATCATTTAACTTAAGTGGCATTTGTATGCGGCACTCAATTTTCATTTGAGAGACCAGAGGTAAACAGGTTGGAAAATTTAATCTGCAATTTATGGCCTGAAGGCAGACTTTCACAATTTCCTGAACTTTTACCAGGGATACATTTTTCCTCAAATATATATCATTAAATAGTCAGCTCTCAGGTATTTCAGTGCTAGTATCTGTGTGATTTGCAGCCATGGCAATACAAGGTACAATAAAATATGTGTATTGGGATTAAAAAAGCCTCACCTGTAATTCTGCCAACTTTGCCATTATACTTCTGGCCAACAAAACCAGCTATATGAGCCCCAAGACTAACTCCAATGATATACATAGAGTCAAGAGAAGCTCCATGCACCTATCAAGGGGAAAAAAGCCACCAAAGTCACAACCACACACAGTTAACTGAATAGAAATCAGTAGACTGATTTAGTTTTCTCTTCTTGTTGCTACTCTTAGTTATATTTCTAACTTTCTAGCCATAAAAACAAATGGAAATTACAAAGTTCTTTTCAGTATGCAGTTCTGTATTAGTTAAAGTGTAGTAATAGTGAAATTCTTTAACTAGTAAAACATAAAAAGGAAGCTTGAGTCACATTTCTCCTGTAATGTCACACTAGTTAGAAGGGGAGCAGGGGAGGGAAGAGAAAGCCATTTATCGGATACCAGAAAGATGAACCAAAACTATGAACTAGGAAAAAAATCTTCCCCTACTTTATCCTTCCAATAAAATACATTTAGAACATAATACCATGAACAAAGACTTATGTCACACGACAGCTTAATAATGGTGCCAAATGCACACTTCAAAATGCCCACTCTACAAAGCAGGCATTATTAAAAAACAAACAAACAAACAAAAACCAAACAAACAAAACCCAAAACCCTACTGAAGTACTCTCAAACAGTACCAGAAGACCTGTTGGAATCCCTGTAAAATGGTAAGATGACACCTGGTATCTGACATTAATATGTCTCAAAATGAATTAACAAAGGCCTCACAACAGCTTGTGAGTGTGAAAGTGATAGATCTGGGACTCCACATACCCTCACCCCCACCACTCTGACGACTCACACGTGCTGTCATTGTTTTGCCAGGCAGATCTGGCAATTAACCAAACATCTGTATCAATAAACTTCTAAAATACACCTTTTTAACCAACTCTGGATTGGAGACTGTTCTTACAGTCCTATATGTTTTGGGGGTTTATTCTTCAGCAATGAATTTACTGGCATAATTATAAATTGTTGTCTCTCTATCTAGTCCCAGAGGATAGATTCTGGTAGGCTTTCTCTTCTTTCACCTCAGCTTATCTCAAAATGTTGGTTATTTTACTCAAATTTCACAAGAATATTTCCCCTTAGTGTCCAGCATTCAACATTTCTGAGAATGACTGAGAAAAGGAGTGTTGAGAACATAAGAAACAGCAAGTGATAAACAGCATAAACGAGATGATAATGTTTTGTTCATTTGATCAAGCCAAAAATGAAAAGCCCAGTTAAGAACACTTGCATCAGCTATTGTTTCAACAACTCCCTCTAGAATCAAGAAGTTTATATAATTTTGGAATTAACATTTCTATCTCTGTCAATGATTTAATTTTTGTTTAAATTAAATTTAATTATATTAGATTAATAGTAAAAAGAGTAGTGCAATGCCTTTGTAAAATTTGAATGCTGCATCCTATCTGAACATCTCTCCCTTCCCCTCCCCACTGGTGCACTCACTCTGTCTAGAAGACCTAAAACTTCCAGCTGGCCAAAGAAATGAGTGAAAGGGAAACAAGAACTCAGGTGAAGTTACAGATATGCAATAATAACTGCATTTAAATTCAATAAATACTTCTATAAAGAAATGCCATTTGTTATTGTTCACTGAACTTCTTTTTAGACATATTTTAAATATCCATTCCCACTCAAACTATTCTCTTTATACTTATTCAGAAGAGATGCAATGCTCTGCCTTACCAGCATCTGGTCAATATAGTTCTTCAGTATCTCAGCAACTTTTCTGCAGTTGTCAACAGCAGTCAAGTAATTCACAGTAGTAGCACCACGATTCCAATCTACTATAATGAGATTAATATCCTCTGAAGACAGCAAAAGATTCTTCATGTCACCCAGCCATGCTGGAGGAGACCCTGTTGGTCTGAAGCCATGAATAACAAAGACAATTTTCTTGGTTGTATTAAGATACTTGGATGCAGTAACATTGTGCTGGAGGAGTCTCTCAGAACAATTTTGGTTTTCCCTGGTGTATAAGAGTAGCTGCACTTGGAGCTCTGTTCCAGACAAAGCATTGCCTATATTAAGATCTGTAAATTCAGGACATTTTTTCTCATCATCTGAAAAAGATGAAAATGTTAAAGTCACTTGATGAGTTAGAACAGCTGAAACACCAGAACAATATATTTTCTCCATATAGAGACAAATTAGTTGTCAGTGTTGATAAGATCGTTTACCCCACCATCAAATTTACGTTCTCAGAATTTTTTCACAATTAGCATTTGTTGTATAAATAGGAAGACTCATGAGGTTGTTTCTTCCTTTTTGGGCCAGGGTGGCAGAGCTGCCAATCCTTAGACCTTACTTATTTGATTTATCAGTAAGAAACAGCTGCCTGACAATACAGGGTGAACCAGAACCATTTCCTAGTTTTGGGTCACTATAAAGGCACCATTACCAAGAAACAAAGAAAGAAGAAACAGAGGATCTTGTTCTGAGTTTGAAAAAATAAGAATCCAAGGTCATAATGGCACAAGACAAACCATGGTACTTAGCATTTCTCTCTGTACTCAGACAGTTGGGGTGTACAAGATTAAGCTGTAGATCAGTCAACAAAAAGGATGGAGATCCTCAAAAGAGTATAAAAAGGCTTATTTTTTCCCCTGTCTGGTGATCAGCATCAAAAGTTAACCCTTTAAAAAGTATCCTTTGTCTGCTGAGGTCACGTTGTATGGATAAACCACTTCAGGTCTGGGGACACTGCTGACTCCTGTCACAGTTCTGTAAAGCCTCTTCATTTTCACTATGGTATTACCTGGTTTTTGGCCAAAGAAATCTGGGCCCATCTCTTAACTTCTGTTGGGCTAGACAAGGCTTTTGTCTGTCTGATACTTGATGACACCTTTCTCAATTCTTCTGTCATTTAAATATTTGTAAAACAAGCCAACTTGTAAAAAGCAAAAGTGAGAAGAGAAATAGTACCTACTCAGTTCCTTAAAAAAAATAATTTAAAGTAACCTGAATTTCTCAGAATTTTTGAGTCTTAAGTTCTAGTTCTTCTCCTTTACCCAGCAAGCACGTAGCAGGCAGAACCAAATCCACCACATCTTAGATGGACAGTGAGCCAGCACCAGTTTATAAAGCTGTGAAGGGCATGTTCATGTGGCTCACAAGGCATCTGAAAAATGTGTTCAACACTATAGTTCAGACCTAAGCAAAGCTAAACAGTGTGAATTATGGCACTTAAATTACTTATATTTCAAAATAAATATCAATGTTCTCTTCATTAAGACATTGAACAATGTAATTAACTTTTGCTGAGACTACTAGACTGGTTATTAATTAATAAGTAAAACATGAAGGCAATTCATTTCATGGGATGGACTTATCCAAGAAGTAGTTCTAAAACTGAGATCTGTTCAGCTGCAATGGCCTTGAATTTAATGAAAACAATAAAGAACCTGGTAAAAATGTCACACATGTGAAATGATACTGAGATGTTAATAGGATGGAACCCATTTGATGTCTAGTTTTCATATAATTATATATGATGATAAAAATATAAGTTCTATTACAGTAATGTAATCTACAAAGCTAAAATAAAATCCAACCACTTGATTACAGTTTTGCTACTCAGATTCAAAGGTACAACACAAAACTCTTTCAATTTTGCCTAATGTTGTCCTTAAATACATGTTTAATCACTGATCCTTATAATTTATCCCTTTGTATCCAACATGTAAAGGATTTATGCTAAGATATTGCTTTATATCCATTTAAATACTTTGATTTTTTTATCACTTGATTGGTAGAAATAAAAACTACTTCTTCTAAAGCCAGTGAAATGACAGTGAGATAAACCAGACATAGTCTGGTCAATGGCAGCGAGAAGTCTATCACAAGGAAATTATTTTAACTAACAAAACCTATTTAGTAGGTGGGAAATGTCATAGGGAAGTAACTTACTTATGGTGGTGAAGTGACAGAAGTTATTATTTAAAAAGTAAATAGAGAAAAAAAGAAAAGATGGTATCTTTACTGTGGAATTACATAAGTACCAGTTTTATATATTTAACACTTTGAATTGTTTAGCAAGGAGTCACTGGTGAAGGTTTTTCAAATTCCTATTTCTGACTGACTACTGAAAGGAAGACCCAGGTGCCCTTTGTGAACACTTGTTGGAGTACTCAGTGTTTCTGTACAACCAGAACATCCACGTTGGCATTAGGCTGTTAAACATGCAATTTAAGTTAATGGATAATTTACCATTCCTGTGGAAGTTTGTAAGCATTTTAAGTATCTTCTGTGGTTAAAAAGGGGAGACTCTTAAGTGCACACTGTCTTTTATGTAACTAAATTTTACTATTTAAAAGCATAACACATATCTTGAAAACCTGTCCACCTATCAAACCAACAACAAACAATAAACTCACGTTACTGCATTAAGACTAGTTCACAATTACGTCTGCTTCGTTCAAAGGGCACATACCTGGCTGTGTCTCTGGGCAAAGTACAGCCAGAGATAAAGTATCAGGATTTATTCTATTTACTTTAAAATAAGAGCCTACATCTCAGTTTCAAAGTGGTTAAATTCTCTTTACTGATCATCTGTTCCATTAGGCATATTTCAAAAGGTTTAATCTTATTTTTTGTCCAATTTAAATGAAGGAATATTCATTTCTTAAAAATGTTTGATTAAAGCTAAGTTTTTACATCGCAAATAAAGTAATGGTTCTTACCTGATTTCACCCAGTATATCAAACAGATGAAGAAACACAGTTTCAGCATTTGGAAATGAAGAAAAGCAGGGTGTAATATCCACAGACAAGTGGCAGATTCAGTGTGTCCTTTTGCTAGACTTCTAACACAACTAACGAATATAACTAACGAACAACTGACCCTATAAAGGAAGTGAGTAGGAAGCAGAAGGTAAAGCTGCTGTCAAGCTTCTGCAAATCATGACTCCTCCTATTGAGTGACTTCAGTAGGTAGGGTGGTTTCTTTAAGGGTTGGGACTGATCTTTAATCTATTTCCCTCTCTGGCTATCAGCAGATTTACATGTAAGCCATCAATGCTATATATTATTGACCACTCCTCCACACATGCAATTTAGGAAGTGGAGGAACCAGTGATGCATCACATTAGAGACCCACTGTGTCTCCTTTTTTTGTGTCACCGAACTGCAATTAAGGGCACTGAGATGGGCAAAAGGAACTTAGAACAAAAAGTTCTTCCAGAATTTGTACAGAAGAACTTGAAAATAATTCTGAGGACTCAACAAGGGTGTGTTGCACAAGCTTCTGCAGTGCATAGCCTTTAGGGGGTCTCTTCAAAGGCTTCCCCCTTGCAGCCACAAGGAGAAAAAGGTGCAGTATGTCTGCTGGTATGAAAATCAACTCAGCTCAACAAGTGACCTTTTATTAATATTTTGCTTCCATTTCTCAAATATGTCACTTTATTTGGAGTAAAGTTCACTAAGGCAGCTCTTGTAATTCCCTTGCATTTCCTTTTTGTCTCAAATCTTTGGCACTTTGTCAAAGTATTACTGTGAAAGCACAGCCCTACTGACATTACATATTGCTTAAAACAAATAATGGTGTAGTGTCCATCTGGCTCTTTCCCCTCCCTATGTTTTAATCTAGATTATTGTTCCAAGAAAACCTTAGTGCACCCAAGCAGTCAGGCAGCCTCAGGATGCACTGCATATACACTGTGCACTCCTATAAATCATGGAGTTAAATCATGGAGAGATCAACACCACTAAAACCAAACTGGTAACAGCCCCAGTAAAACACCTACTGTGCTTATCCAAGAGCCAATCACCTGGTCTTAGAAGAAAATCTTACCTATGTACCTTTACATGTGCCTAGTGCCACTAGTTGTGAATAAACTGCTAACACTTGTTCTTTTACACAGAAATGGGGGAAAGAAAGGAAATTTTAAGTTCCCTCTTGAACTGAAAACTGAAATAAGCCCAGCTCACAGGTACATATAGTACAGTGCCACCCATGTTGATGTAAGCCCACCATGAAACACTTTCAAAGCCCTCTGAAAACAGTGTCAGGAAAGGACCCCATTACCAAATCAACACCCAGAAAGTTTTGTGGTATTAATCAGGACACTGAACTGTGGTGAACTCTCTTCTCTGTTGTATGACAAGGGGACTTTGCTCGCCAACGGTGCCATCGATAAACTCAAAAAGCTCAACTACTGTTACTGGTTACAGGTTACACAGTAGTTTCTACTGACATCACACTTTCAGGTAATCCTTCAAGGTGACTCCAACTTCAGGTACACTTTCAGGAACAGATGCAACACTGTCAAAGTCCAGCTATTCCCCACCCTGCTTTGCTGCATTGCTGCTATGCCTGCCACTTTTCTCACAAGGATACACTCCTTCTCACACTGAAATTCAGGTATGTGCTCCAAAAGTGCCTTATGAAAACAGATGGAGGATGCTGGCACTGCCTCTCCAGGACTTTTATTGTCCCCCACAGTGCTCAGGAAGGACTGTCAGGACTCCTGAATGAACACTGATACTTTTGGGGGAGCCCATAGTGTGCCAGCTATTAAAAACTCATCAAGATTGGCCAAGTATTCAAGCTGAAAAAATACATTAAAATCTTCATTTTATTACAGTCCAAGATTGCTATGATTTACAGGTAAGAGATTGGCATTATTTCAATTCAGTTTAACTCCAAATTTTTTGATAAAATAACAGCTATAAACATTACAGTGTAGTTTTCAAGATTAAAATCAAATTCTTACACAAGCCTTGATATGCTGATCTGAGGTCACATGCAAATAGTATTTCCCCTTCTAATCTTCTCTCTACACCCAAGGATTTCGCAGTCTTGGGAAATCCCATTCTCAGAACAACTCTCATTTCTCTTACGTCTCAAGCCACTTCTACAGAAAAATTCTTCTCTAACCACTAAGCTTAAGAGCGCTGCTCCCTTCCAGGAAAGAGGAAATCATACACATCTTTTGCAATGCAGTATGTTTAACTATGAAAATAAGCTGTCTAAGGATTACAAACAGAAAAGCTCTGACATGGTGGAAGAAATGTTAAAACGGATCATTTATTCTACACTGAGGCTTGGAATTCCTGTAAATTGATAATCCCTATCAAAACAGACTCGACATGTAGGTAACTAATCCTCCATTAGAAAATATGGGCACTGAGGCAAAACACATCATCTATGCTTTGGAAAATAAATTCTTTAATTACTCTTTTTCACATTGTTGTCATTAGGAGGACTTCTAAAAATGCACTCCTTTGTAAAATAACTCTTTAAAAATATATACTGAATTTTGAACATGTGCACATGCTTGAAAACTCTTTGTAGCAACCACACAGCTGTGGGTTACAATGCAGGTGTAACTTGAGCTTTAAAGACAACAATCATATTGCAGTAATTTTTAACTGTTGAGAAATGTACAACATCTGGCACTGTACATGTGTATTTTATTAGTAACTATCATAACACTTTATCATGCTGATGACTAAAATACTTGAGGACGTTAAAAGTTTTGGAAGCATTTGCCAGCCAGCAGTACTCCAGCACTGCAGCTCCCTCCTGCTCCCCAGGGCAGCATATGAGGAGCACAGTTTCTCAGTCCCATTTTCACCGTGGTTTTGGGGTTCCCACTGGTTCTTCACTGCTCACTTTCAGTTTCACAAAGAGAAGGAAATACCTTGTGGCACACACACTTCTTCCCAGGGCTGTGTTTCTCTGTAGCCCATGCTTCCACTGATGACACCCTTTTCCTCCCATCAGCAGGGAAAATGCGGGAATGAAAAGTTGAATTGAATGCCTTATGTGGGGGTGAGAGTAAGTGCATCCCTTAATGAAAGGTGTTTGGAGTGCTACCTTAAAGAGAACAGAGCTACCTGCAGAATGTGTGTGGCTTGTGACCAATGAGAGGCTGTGGTGTATGTAAGGTGAATTGGTTAACCAATTATGTGGAAGCATGTTGGATGTGAGAGTGTATAAAAGGTGTGGATATTACTGCCTGAGAGTTAGTTAGATCTAGATCTACTAGGATGTGAAATGATGCCATAGGAACTTCTAGGAACTATCTACTTCTACTATGAGCTATGAGAACTGTCTGTTAATCTATCCGGAATAAACTCTCAAAGTTGTGAGCCTTCTGATCAAGCCTTCTGATGTCTGCTGTGCCTGAGCTCTTCTGACCATCAGTCCAGTGCCCTAGCTCGGTATAGGGGGCTCTCCCTATAGCCTTAAAACGTTGAAGTGCCTCACAGAATTTAGGCACCAGCTCATGTCACACTTAGCCTCCCTTCAAGTCCCTCTTAAACTACACAGAAGTCGTGAGGACACCAAGACACAGCCCTCAGCTGGAGCTGTGTCTACCACACCACTCTGTGCTCTGTCCCACTCCCTCTCCCCTCCCAGCACAGCCACAGGGCTCACACCCCCTCACACATCGCTCTTTTTTGACCTGTTTCTACTTCTGTATTTGGACTATGTCTATTGTATGCATTTTGTACCCTGTGGACTGTACAAATAAGCTGGGCACCTGCTGTGTTGTACCTAGCTGGAATGCCTTGCTCCACATTGACTTTAAAAGTGGTTAAACCAGGTGTAAAAATCTTGCCTTTCCATTAACTACAGGCACTGAAGTTACAAAAGTTTACAAAATACATAGATAAAAAAAATGAAGAGAAGGCTATTTGGTTGCCTTACACAACTAACTGGCAGTTTAATCCTAAATCAGATTATGATCAGATTATGAACCCTAACCCTAACCCATAACTACCTGAAGGGAAGTTCTAGCCAGGTGGGGGTTCGTCTCTTCTCCCAGGCACTCAGCAATAGGACAAGGGGGCACGGGCTCAAGCTCTGCCAGGGGAAATTTAATATATTGGAGATCAGAAAAAAAAAATCTTTCCAGAAAGAGTAATCAGGCATTGGAATGGGCTGCCCAGAGAGGTGGTGGATTCACCATCCCTGGAGATTTTTAAACTGAGATTGAACGTGGCATTGAGTGCCATGATCTGGTAAAGGGACTGGAGTTGGCCCAAGGGTTGGACTTGATGATCTCAGAGGTCTTTTCCAACCCAATCAATTCTGTGATTCTATGTGTCTGTTCTAACTTTACTGTGAAAAAAATTGTCTGCTTTTTCCAGCTATATTAGTTGTTGTAATAAAATAGATCAATTTTATTTTCAAACATTCTGTGCTATTTTATAGTTTGACAATCTTTAAATTGTATAATACATAATGCATGCAAAATTAAACTCTTCAGAACTTCCTCTTCAGTGTTAACAACTCAAGTTTCTGTTTCTCTGGATGTACCAATTTTTAGCGCAGTAGCCCACGGCAGAGAGTCCATTGGGTCAGCAATTTCCTTACTGTCAGATGACTCAACCAATGCCTTCAAATGTATCCTGTCTTCCTTATCAGAATCAAGTTGCAAATGTTAAGACTGCACAGAGTTTTCCTGAATTGGCCCTGCAGCTTTCAAGTGAATGGGAAGTGCACCAGGTGGATGAAAGACCCTCTGAAAAATGAGAAAATGGCAAAGTTGTGACAATGACATTAATACTGAAGGTAACAAAAGCAGATGAAGAGATGATGGCCAAAACCACAAGAAGTGCAAAGCCAAGAAAAAGACACATAAATACTGAATAATTGGATTCATCTTTTTTGTTTTCTATTTTTACTTGAGGGAAATTTGAATCTTTGAACTTCATTTAAAAAGGAATGTTAAAGACTCATATTATTTTCTGAAATCCATTATGCATAAAATCACAGAATACGCTCAGCTAGAAGGGACCTATCAGATTATCGAGTGCAACTCCTGGCCCCGCGGACATCCCAAAATCCCATCATGTGCCTGAAACGTTGTTTAAAATTTGAACTCTGTCAGGCTTGATGTGAGAACAGTTCCGTGGCGAGCCCGTTCCAGCGTGCAACCACACCCTGGGCAAATAACCTTTTCCTCAAATCCAGCCCAAACCCCTCCCCTTGCAGAGATCCACGCCTTTCCCTCGGGTGCTGTCTCTGCTCACTAGAACCCAGTAAAATGGAGTTTCATGCGTTAAGTCACAAGATGTTTGGGCCGGGCAGCACGACGCCGGATCGCAGCGGCGGGGACGGACGATGCTGATGCAGCTGGTGATGCCGAGCCAGCGGCAGCGCCGCTTCCCCGCCGTCCCCTTCCCTGCCCTCGGAGGGGCGGGCGCTGCCGGAGCCGGGGCCGCGTCCTGAGCGGCTGAGCCCGCCGGGCACGAAGGTGATGGAGCTGGCGCGGGGACCAGGCGGGCGGGAGGATTCCCGGCGCAGCTCCGGCGGGCTGCGGGATGCCCATTACGGCCGCCTTAAACCCGCTGGGATGTCGGGTGGGATTCGTGCCTGGACTGTGCCCAAACAGTGCAGCTGATGTGAGCCAGGGCTGTATCCCTTGGATGGAGCTTGGCCATAGATAGGAACAGGAGCAGGAATGCGCAGTGTGAACACTGCGCTACACGGGCGGGAAGGCGAGTGGAGGGCGAGTAGACCAGGAGCGGGTTTGTGTTTGTCCGGAGTAGGGCTCTGTCGCGTGTTTGCTTCTCGGATTATCCTGTAATCATTCAGCTTTTCACTGAAAGCACGAGAAAAACTGTGGGAATAGCAGAGGAGTCCCGGTTGAGTGGGTGGGTGTTCCTCGGCATTGCTGGGAAGAGCTGCAGCTGCGTCCCTGATCAGAAACACTTAAGAAGGTAGTTAGCGAAGGATTGAATTTACTCCCTGAGTGTGCTGGAGGCATTCCTGGGTGTGGATAAACAGTGTTCAGGAAATATGGGAGAGTTCCTATTTGTTTGCCTTAGTTACACTTACCTCCAGCTCCTTAGGAAGTTGGCAGCAGTGCACGAGTCTCACACGCTTCTCATTTACTTATGTGTATGGTACATGTTGGCAGTACTTCTTCTCTTAGGGTCTGAAAGGAGCCTGCTGTCCTTTAGGTATTAGCTGGTGGTAACTTCTATTATCTAGGTTTTCAAATAGGGGAGGGAAACCCCACAGGATTTTAACTGTCAAAGATGTAAGAAAGGTTTACTTATTTCGGATATGGAATGGTACAATATATCAAGTTGGAAGGGACCCTTAAGGATCATCATGTGCGGCTCCTGTGCTTTCCTGTCGGTGTGATCATGCTCTAGGATATCTGTTAAGTGTAAAATGAAGCTCAGGTGGTGACTGATATCCTCTTAGGCCGTTATGTTGTTCTGTTAATTTGTGAGACTGTAGATCTCTTTCATTCTTCATACCTTGTGTTAGAGTGTATTGGTGGGAGAAGTGTCAGGCAAAAAGAGTGTATGTACAGGCCTTCTTGTTGATCAGAATTAAGTATCTTCTGAAAACTACTTGTTTAGTAAAGATGGGGAAAAAAACCCCACCAACTTTTTCTTGATTCTGTCAATTATCATTGATCCTTTTTCCTTTCTTCTTTTTTAAACAGAAATGCAACACTGAAGATAATGGTTTTTTCTTCAGTAAATTAACATATTCTTGGTTTATCAGGTGAGAATATAATAAACTGTTGCTGTTCACTGATGCTCAGAGAATGGAAGACTGCACTTATATTCGACAGCATTCTGGGTTGAGCCAGAACCTGAGCCTGAGACTGCTATTAGCTTTTTGCACAAAAATCAAAACTTGCAACATTTAGAGGTCATATTCAAATATTTTGTGGAGTATTATTTAGACATAGTAACTCATTTTATACATTATCTATCATTATTTAAAATGTGTTTTGGAAGCTAAGCACATTAGTCTTGTCACAACAGATATTTTTAGACAATGGGATATAAAAGGCCAGATTAAATTATCCTTATTTCATCTCCTTTTTTTATTTATTACCTATCTGTGTAAAGTTTGACAATATACAAATAAGATTACTCCATGTGGTGATACAACTTTTTAGATCTCCAGAAACAAATATTCAGTAGTGCATGTAAGGAATTTTCCAAGTAGCCAATTTTAGGCTTATTTTCTTCCCTCTTTTGTGGGAGATTGCAAGTTATAGCTGTAGTTCACCTGCTCACATACAACCATAAGTCTCTCTGCCTCTTGGGAAATTTTCCACCAAAAAATAGGAACTGAAAGCTCAATTCTATCAAGTCGTGCAGCTTTCTGTCACTTAATATTTTGAATGTTATTTCAAACAATTTTATATGTTATATCTTGTGACCATTACTAAATTTTTAACTTCTTTTCCTTGAAAAATGATTTGGGTCAGACATCCACACTTCAAAAATCTGAGAAAAAACATTTGAGGACTATTAGAACTAACTGTGTCTTGCTTTGTTCAATATTCTTAATTTTAAGGAAAAACTGAAAATTATATTTGCTATTAATAAGGTGAAACAAAACAGATTGTTTCAAGAATTCAATGTACTTAGTTAAACTCTGACTGTTTTGACATTAGGAGTTCACCTTTGTTTTTTACCAGTTCTTAAGTTCTACACCATAAATACAGATTTTCAGTTTTTCTAAGAAGTTATGAGTGCTTTTTTATGACATTTATGTATTCTTTATGTCACAGTGTTTTCCCAGATTTTCAAGCTAGGCTATCCTTTTTATATTTTAACAAATTTCACAATGTTTAACAAAAGAAGAAAAATGAAAAAAAAACCAAAAACAGAAAGCCCAAAAGAATAACCAAAAAGGATTTCAGTTATTTAGCTATAAAGTAACTAGATGCAATTAAACTCATATTCTGACCATTAGATATATTCCCTCATTCCAATCACAGGTAAGCAGAATAAATGATGGCTACAATATACTCACTTTATGTGCTTGCAATCAAAATGGGGAAACCTCAGATTAATAACTGCATAATAAACCCATAATCCTATATTATGTTTCTTTAGAAATCAGGCAAGTTGAAGATTATGGTTTGGACTGTATTTTATATATCTCTTTATCCATTGGTAGCACTGAGTTTTATAATTGAGATGCATAATGCAGAATTCTTGAATAACATTTCCCACTTGAGTACCAATCAGTCTGCTTTCATCACCTGTCTCAAAAACTGGTGCTTTTAGTGAGAGGCTGTGTTAATTTTTTTTCTTGAATTTGGGGAGCTGAAGACAAATTCACTTTGTATTAATGTTACTCCTTCAGTAGGTGTTTGGGTGGCCCCTGGGGATAGTGAGGTCCACCCCCACCAGAATTTCACAACCTCCAAACCAGCATTTCAGTCTCATTTTGTGTCCTGTGATGAACACAGGAGCACACACAGTAACTGCACTGTCACTGACTGGCACAGGAATGATGCACACTGGAAGGGCACATATAGGGAGAGGGACACTGTGCTTTGTGTTGCAGCCTGCAGTGGGGGAGATCCTCACCAGCTGGAAAGCATGAGAGCTGGCACAGACTGTCCAGTGTCTCACATTGATTCCCAGATGTTTGGGACTTCCTTTAAGTGGGAGAGCATTGTCAACATTAATCCTCTTGGATTTTTCCCCACCTCAGAAATGGCTTGACATTGCTTACTTTGAGTTGTCACAACTCTGAAGTGCTCATCAAAAATTCGAAATCATTCATGTTTCTGTCAGAATTCCTTCAGGTTCAGTGTATTCATCAGCCCTGTTCTGCCATTTTCTAAGACCATTTTTAGTATTTGTTGACACTTAAGTGGATAAAAGCAGTTTGTTAAAACAAAATGTTTACAGCTGAAGGTCTACTATAAGGAAATTTCCATTGTTCTTGTGCTGAAACCCAGTAGTTTTATGTTGTTACCCTTCTTACAGATCAGTTGCAACGTGAGTCACCATCCTTCGAGGTATTTAAAAGATGTGTAGGCACGGCACTTAGGGACATCCTTTAGTGGTAGACTTGGTACTTGTAGCTTAGTGTAAGCATGGCACTTAGGGACTCCCTTAATGGTAGACTTGGTACTTGTAGGTTAACTTTTAGGATTGTCTTAAAGGTCTTTACCAACCTAAATGATCCTGGGTTTCCATGATAACACTCCTCTGTTAGAAAAGGTGTTCCATTCCAGTTTGTCTCAGGTTTGGCCTAGTTTTTTTACCAACCCTGGACTGCCCTCCTCCCTCCTCCCAGAGCCATCCCAGCAAAGGGAAAAAAAATTGCAAAGAAAAGAACTCAAAAGAAACTGAATTGACTTAAAAAAGAAATTATATTTTCTAATATCTACAACCACGTATGCAATTTGTACACACTATGTGGGGCCCCACCCCAAGGGGAAAGGGAAAAGGAACTGGTTAACAAGAAATAAGGAGAGACACAACCAAACCAAAACAAACAAAACAGACAAATATAATTAAAACTGTGAGAAAGGAGGAGAACAGGCAATGATACACTCTCACCATGTCCGGAGCTAGGAAAATCAACAGAAACAAGGGACCGTCCAGGCTCCTCCTGCTTTCCCAGCTCCCTGGAAGAATGAAGACTACCCCACCTCCTACTCTTACATGGAAAACACGTCTGGAATACTTATGTAATGTCCAGTTCCTTAGTTACTCCTGGTTACTGAGGAAGCCATGGATCAAACCCATCACACAGATCAAAGTAATGATACTACACGTTTGTTTATGAAATGGTGTATTTTTCTGTAAAGAAGTACAGGATCAGAAATACAGACAGAATCTGAGGTACAAAGGTTCCTCAGAATTCACTGTTCCGATGTGACAGTCTGCATGTGCTCTCCTTACTTCCTGTGAATTTCAGTGTATTGAAGGTAGCTATAAGTGTGTTCCACTATTTAGTCTGTAGCATTTGTAGGATTATATTATTTTGATGATAGAGCTTATTTATATACAGTAAGTTTTATCAATTGCTTTTTGAGTTCATCTTGTTTTGTCTGTTGTATTTCAGACTGTCTGAATTAATTGCTTTCTTTCAGAGTGATATCTACAGGCTACAAGAAGCCATTGGAAAGGGATGACCTGTTTGAACTGTATGAAGATGATTCACCATACAGTGTGTGTCCTAACTTTGAAAAGGAACGGAGGAAAGAAACCCAGAGGTCTACCACAGGATTAATGGTAGCTATAATTCTGACAATAGACAATATATTTTTCTAAAGTTAAGAACTCTGGGAGCTGGAGAAGAGTTAGAAAATCTTGTTATTTATTGAACAGCCTGAATTTTGTAGGACACAGAGGCCCCTCAGTGTTGGGATCAGGGATCTCTACTGTGGCTGCTCGATTTTTCTAAATTGTTTAAGTTCAAATTTACCTGTTAGAAAGATATCTAGTTACATTTCAAGTGATAAGGAATCTACTGTGACTGGTACAGACTCTACAGTGACTTTTATTTGGTGATGGATTCCCCTATTGCCAAACTGCCCAGCTGATTTCTCTCCAAACTTCTCTGTTTCCTTGTGTCTTATCTTTGCATCTGTATTTCAGGAAGGTAGAATAGTCTATGATCAGCTTGTTTATCAGTAGACAGGGCCTTGCAAAACACACAAAACTGGGTTCTGTTTTCTTTAATTTCAACAATGTGGAGTTTTACAGATATTTGGTAGCTTTTGCTTGAATTTTGCTTTACATTTTCATGTAAATCCTTGATAGTTTCAGTCACAGTTATTATTTTGTTGTTGCTGTTCCAGTGCACTAGGAGCTGTGTAATGGTAGGAAGTTCACAGGAGCGAGGACCTCACCTGTAAATCCATTAAAAGTGTGACTTTCACTTTTTAATGACTTACTGTGGATTCCTACAGTGTCTCATCTTAATGCATCTCATCAGTTTTTTTCTTAGCTGCTTGTGGATTTTCCCTTCCTTCCACTGATGATATAAGCCGCAACCCCTTTCTACTGGAGCATTCAGAAGTATTTCTCAATAATGTTAATATTAAATTCAGAAACTCTTTTTGGTTTTGGAGTAATCTGCAAAAAAAAAAATGGTCATCATTATGATGATTAAGAAAGGCTTTTTTTTGCACCCTTTTAAGAATCTTTGCAATTGTTTGAGCTAAATTCAAACTGCAAAAATAGTTCCTTGACAACTGAAAATACTCTGAAAGGAGGGTTTGTTCCACCTTAAATATAAAGATGCTGTAAGCCTGTTTAAATGAGATTCCATTTGTGTTGAAGCTTATCTCTGTTTTTTTCTGACACAATTTTTTGGTATGTGATAATGATTTGAAGAATAAAGTGTATTATATTTGGAGATTATTGGAGCAGCTCTAGAAATTATATTTATCCTTTTTTGGAACGGCTTCATTTCTTAGACCAAAGCTTTGCTTTTGTCTGTAGGAAATGTGATTTTTTCAGATAGTAGTACACCGATGGAGTTAGATGGATGCTCAAGTATAACATATTTTATATTTTAAGATTGGCTGAGGTTTAAAAATGTAATAATAATAATTCTGTATATATTTTTGTGATCTTGCAGACTTCTTACATCCCAAGAGTGCTATTTAAGAAAACAAGTTTCCATAAGCCATCTTTGATTTTGCCATTATGGCAAACATTTAAATATTTATTGATTAAAGCTGCATTTCTGAAAGTTACATCTGACATTCTGGCTTTTATCAAGTAAGTTTTTAATGTGTTTCACTTTGTGTTCAAAAAGCAATAGTAAAAATAAAAATAAAGGGTTACCAGTATCACAACCAAACAAAGCAATAGCTTAGATGTGTAAAGATTTTATCCTCCCCACCATGGTTGTCTGACAGTGATCTAATGGGATTATTTTATATGCATAAATACAAAATCAAATGTTAAGAAAAATAGGTATAGATATTTAACTTCCCTGCTTTTTTGTCAATATTTTTCCATCTCTATTTTTAAAAAACTCACTTAAATACATAATAATAGATATGGCTTCAGCATTTAATGGAAAACTGCAATGACTCTGTTACCATACTGTTGATACCATGAGGTTGATAGAAGTGTTTTTTAGAAATTGTACTTTTCACAGAGGTGTTAAGAATCAAACACTGGAGTGTTTATAAAGAAAAGCCTTAATGAACAGAATTATCATTAACCTCTAAACTATACCCTTAATCAGTGTAATCCTAAAAAAATGGTTAACCATAAAATCGGTTTGAAGACAAAACACAAAAATCAGAATTTTCCTCTTGGTTTCTTTTCTCTCTCACTTTTATGTTTGGTGGTTGTAACCTTTCTAAGAACTAATATCTAATTAATTTTTTCTTCTATGAAATTTTAT
>VWZD01001002.1:4870-95294 GCA_013396695.1 Sakesphorus luctuosus | reverse complement strand
GCCCTGCGGGGCCGCCACAGCCGGGCGGGAGCGCCGCTGCCCGAAGGGAGGCTCGCTGAGCCTTCGGGGGGACACGGGGTCGTAGCGCTGCTGCCGTGTCTCCCCCCGCACACAATCAGCTGCCTTGGAAAGCACCTCCGAGATCATCGAGCCCAGCCCATGGCCGAACACACCGTGTCAGCTGGGCCATGGCACCAGGTGCCACATCCAGCCTTCCTTTGATCTCCCCCAGGGGCGGTGACTCCACCACCTCCGCGGGCAGCCACTACAGCCTCGTCCGTCGCCACCCCGCGCCTGTCCGTGCCGCCGCAGCAGCCCCGGCCCCGGCCGCGCAGGCACCGCGGCCCCTCTGCCCGCTCGCCAACTCTCTGTGCCCCCGCCTGCCGGCCGAGGTCGAAAAGTGCTTGATCTTCGCTGAAAGTCCAGGCTGCCCTGGGGAGGCTGAAGCACAGAAGGCGCCCATTACACAGGGTCTGGAAGAATTAAAGCAACAGGACCTTAGAAGTAGTTTCACCGGGTTGTTTGTATCCATGGATGCGTTGTACAGGAACACGGAAACATATTTTCGGCGTGCTGCAGTTTTGTTTGACTTGGAGCTGCAAAATAACATTCACTCCACTGGTTTTTCAGGCTAGTCTGCCTAGATCATTGCCTGAGGCATTAGAAGGAATGTTCCACTAAGAAGTCCTAAAGAGATACCTGATTTAGTCCATATCTCCTTGCTTCAGTTTAACTGTATATAAATCTGTGTCATTTAACTCTGTATCATTCAACTCTGTATCATTCTCCACAGTGAAACCCAGACTCTCTGTAATTGTACCCTATGCTATGTTTTCTTTTGAATCGGTTCTAAAGACAGACACAAGGACCAATTTTTTAAGTCCCCAAACCTGATCCCATGGTTTTCTCACTGGGTGGAAAGGCCAGCTGAACCTGACACTGAGGTATATCCTGTCCAGCTGTCTGCAAAGGAAACCCTGAAAGCGTTCTACCTTTTCACATTGTGGCCTAAACTCTCCAGGATGGCATTTTGCTGTTTTCAGGGCAGCAATGCCTTGTAAATGTGTTTAATCAGCTATTTCTGCTCTGACCAATAACTAGGGTCTTAATATCAAGCACAACTGTAGCTCTGCAGGAAGTACAAGTGTTGGTGCACTGCAGAATTATTTACTTGGGAAATAAAAAGGGAGGAAAAACATGACATTGGTATTTTGTGTCTAAGCAAAACCAAGCATGGTTCTTTTCACCTTCATATGAAAATAGTGAAAGTTCACGTGAGCCTTTTTTTACAAACCACAGGACCTGAGAACCAGAGTACCTTATCAATATGTGATACTTGCCCAGAAGATATAATGACTGCAAGAAGTAGGTAGGTTCATCAGTTGGCAGTTCTCTATTGTCTTCCTCATCCTAACTGATCACTAGTTTAACTCTTTTCTGCCTCCAAAGTTGGGATGATCAGACAAAAAAAGCCACAAATTCTGATTATATTTTTCCTCAACTGACAGCATTTGTACTTCCTATCTCAGAAAATCTCATTGCCCCCAATTTGCATGTTGCCCAGTAGCCAGTTTTAAAACCAGGATAAAGGGAATTTTCTTCAATATGATGTGCAATTTGTCATAGAGCAGAAAAAGATACACATCGGTTCTAGAATTTCCATTTTACCTCCTTTACTGTCTTATATCTGTAGCTGACACTTTATTTTTTTTGCCAGAAGGGGTTACCAGACCAGGTTACGACTGAGCTTGGTATATCTCTTGGATATATCTGCTTAAAGATCTGTTTGTTTCTTTGGTAACCAATCTCCTCCCCCTGGCTTTCACAAACCCTGATATTAGTCCCTTCCCAGCTGGCAAATCCATTCATAAGGTACTTGAATGAGGCGTGCTTGGCTAATTCTGTCCATCAGATTAAAATACTGTGTCAGGCCAGGAAGCTGTCATACCTGAAAATGATTCACAATACAGCATGTGACCAGCAGCATTATTTGTAAAGATCCAGATAACCTCTCTGTTTTGAATTGTTTAAATAGACAGCTCTTGATGGTTCATTTTGCCTTGTGGATGCTGTTTGGTGGTATGCTAAGAACACAAAAGTTACTGTGAAAAAATCAACAGTTTAGTTGAATTTAACAACATCTGCAAATAAAAAAGAAAAGATAGAGGTAAAGAAGGTGAGTGGGAGGACAAGGAAGGACAATTAAAAGATGATTGGGAAGACCAAAGCTTTTAGTCTTCCTTTATTTTGTCTTAGCTCATTAATCTTTCATATGAGGATCTACAAAGACAGCTTTTAAATTAACTGAGAAAATTACTTACCAAAGTACTAACGCTTTCTATTCCATCTCTTTTTCAACGTTTTCAATTATTATTATTCAATTATTATCTTTAAGCAGAAAGGAACTGAAAAGAAATACCTAAGTGATACCCTTTGTGAGCTTGGATCTTTGAACATTTTGATTTTAGATAGCGTTTTCCTATGGTTTTACTATTTGGGATTATGGAAACATTAAAGCATGCTTGCACCTACAGAACCAATATATTTTGGCAACTTTATTTTTTGTAAAAGAACCTTCTTTTTAAGATTGGTGCATTCATTCTACAGACAAATATGTTTTAACAAAGAAAATGCTCATCATGAGGCATTGAATTTGACATGAATTAGTGTCACTATTTACAAGCAAGGTGAAGATATAACTGTTTATCAATCTAGAACTGGCTGATGACAATCAATAGGAAAGAAAAAAGTAAATTCTGACTCAAGCTGAGGCATCAGCCAAACACAGGACAAAATGTTTTCTTTGAAACCATTGCCCTCTGGAGGGGAAATGAAAAATCACCAAAGGATCAGGTAAAAATTCTTTTTTATCTCACCATGAACTGAATTTGTGCTTTACATCCCATGAATGGTTCTACAGACAGACAGGAAAAAGGATTTCTGTTAGAAGATCCACATTGGCCGCAGTGCTTATGTCAGTGGGTTGGACAAGTAATCCCCATCTGTCTGCCCCATTACTCTTCTCCCCTTTATCTCTAAAGTATTTATCTNCCTCTTTATTTGCCAAAATATTTTTTTATGCAATCCCTAAAGCATTCTTGTCTGTTTGATAGCAGACTCTCTATTCCATCCTCTTTCTTGACCTTTCTGCCAGTTGTTTGTTTGGTTGGTTGTTTTATTATCTTGATTACCCTTTCCTTCTTGATATTTTATTCTTGCACAGTTTGGAGAAATTGTGTTCTCTTCTTTTTATCTCTCTACTTTCATGTCTGGCATCTATTCAAATAGGTTATTTTCCTCCTGTCTATGAGAACTTCACAGGGATTTTTCCCTTGGCCTTTAGATATTGATAGTTTATACCTTGGTTAATCACATTTAAATGTCACCTTTAACTGAATATAAGTGAAAGTGAGCTCCTTCNTTGGTGCATTCATTCTACAGACAAATATGTTTTAACAAAGAAAATGCTCATCATGAGGCATTGAATTTGACATGAATTAGTGTCACTATTTACAAGCAAGGTGAAGATATAACTGTTTATCAATCTAGAACTGGCTGATGACAATCAATAGGAAAGAAAAAAGTAAATTCTGACTCAAGCTGAGGCATCAGCCAAACACAGGACAAAATGTTTTCTTTGAAACCATTGCCCTCTGGAGGGGAAATGAAAAATCACCAAAGGATCAGGTAAAAATTCTTTTTTATCTCACCATGAACTGAATTTGTGCTTTACATCCCATGAATGGTTCTACAGACAGACAGGAAAAAGGATTTCTGTTAGAAGATCCACATTGGCCGCAGTGCTTATGTCAGTGGGTTGGACAAGTAATCCCCATCTGTCTGCCCCATTACTCTTCTCCCCTTTATCTCTAAAGTATTTATCTCCAAACTCACTGAACACCCATTCTACAGCAGATGTACTTTCTCTTCCAGCTCTGTCTTGGATACCTTCCAAGCTGGTGTCATCCCTCTTTATTTGCCAAAATATTTTTTTATGCAATCCCTAAAGCATTCTTGTCTGTTTGATAGCAGACTCTCTATTCCATCCTCTTTCTTGACCTTTCTGCCAGNAAATGTCACCTTTAACTGAATATAAGTGAAAGTGAGCTCCTTCCTTCTCAGATTTTGCTGATTTATTCTCCTGGTGTAGCAGGGAAAATGATAGTATCTCCCAGTGAACTTTCCAGTTTGATTTATAGCAGTCTGATACCTCCTGACTACAAATCTGGTGGTTGGTTGTTTTAACCCTAAGTGAGACACAGGCACCAGCCATCTGAAAGAATGTAACAGCAGCACTGATCTCCTGTAGAGCTGGTTATATTCAGTGCCTGGTGTTTCAAAGAGTGCAAAACACAAAATGCCATAATCCAAATTCTACATTAAACAAGAAAATAAAAACTCAAAAATTCTTGGCCTTCACAACCCAGCAACAGAAACCCTGAATTTTGAAATTAAAACAGCAATCCAGTCATTTCAGCCTTCCTTGAACTAGGACAACAAATACCAGGGATTCAAAGACAGTTATGCTTTCCTTCTTGATAGCATCCAGAGCTATTCCTTATTTCCTATCCAGTAATCTTATTCTGCATTCACTTTCATCTGTGTGGCCAAAACATCTTCCTCTCTGGTATCCAGTGTCCTCTGCCACTCCTTAATCATTCAAATCCAAAACCGTACAACTCCAAGTAAGGTCACAGTATTTACAAATAGGGTCATAAATGCAGAAGAAGTTCAGCTGCAGAAAAACATTAATCTCCAGAAGAGACGTCCCAAGTCTGGAAGTACTACTCATCTCTCAATGTGGGGTCTTAAGCCTAGAAATAGGAATCATTTCCAGAAGATGGGCACCCCAAAAAAAAGCTAGAAGGGAGACTGTTGTTGTAACAGTTTGGATCCTTATTGTTCCCTTTTCCTAAGGTTTCACTGAAATAATCTTGCCTGCTATGCTTTATCAGTCTTGTTTAGTGTAGGCTTTCAGTTTGTCTATCTCTGTGTGACAACCCTCCCTTAAGGGTCTTCACACCTCTGTTACACTTTAATTACTAATACAAGACCATTTGTGGCTATTCCATGCTGTACCTTTAACAACAGGATTGTCTGAATCAAGAAAGGCAGAATCACTTTCATAATTATTATTCTTAAAACCTTAGTTGGAATATTCACCTAGTTTTTAGAGCTTTCTTTCAGCAGATTATAAATAACATCTGGGGCAGTTAAATGCCAGCCAGCATGTTTGTTGTTCTTCAGCATTTTAATTGTTGCTTAAAATCTGGTTTATTGGATTCATAACTATGTAAGTTTTATTGGAAATATTCTGAAACTGAGATCAACTTTTTTTCTTCTTTGAGAAACGTGCCCCAAAAAATCCTTCTTACATCATTTCATCACATGCATAAAGCTGGAGTGTCATGGCACAGATGAAAATCAGGTAAGTCACCTAATCCCTCTGCAGAAGTCCATGCCAATTCCTACAGAATTTCTTCCTTTATAAGATGCCAGTGGATTTCCATTACCACCTCTTGAGCAATGGAGGCATAGCTGTTTGATTTGTGAATCATGGAGGAAAGCACCAAAATACGGCTGTCATATGTTGCTATAGGCAAAGCTGATATGTGTAATTACCTTTAAGAAAGCAATAGCAGCTCCACAATTCTCTTTATGGAAGGAAGTTGTTTTGATACTAACAGAATAATACACATAACTATGTGGAGCTACATGGATGGTCTTCATTATCCTTGGATAAATCTGTAAGCTGCAGTGCCAATTTTTTACCATTCTCATGAGTCTGCATCTTGACAGAAAGTTGCAAAAACTATTTTGGAATATATTGCACGAATACTGCTCTATTTTGCAATATTTCCTAAAAAGTGTAATTAATCACATTATGCTTGGTAGGTCTCCTGCTTGCAGGATCTTCAATGACTGTCATTCTCCCAGCAGTAATTTTTCTTTCACAGGAGCTGATAGACTGTATTGGCTCGGTGAGCCAGCACTGCATACCAGCCTACTGAATCAGCTCAGAATAAGACTGTTTTGGTATGTAACCCAGCAAGCATCCATGCTGAATTATTTTTCTTTGCTCCAGGCACAGCAATTAAGAGGTATTTTTTACTGCATTTGCAATGCAGGCAATTCATCCTTCCCACTGTTGTAGTCTGGGAAACACAATACTCTGAAGCTCTTTATTCTTTGCAGCATTGCCTGAGAGCATTTTAGATGGGATTCCAGTAAACTAAGGCCAAATAGTAGTTCCATTTGCATGCTGCAGCAGTCCTGTGTCACACCCTGTCTCTTCAAGCTCTGTCAGCATCACCACAGGTTAAGGTACTATGTGTGTAAGAGTGACAGTTTTTGGCAGCATAGTATAGTCTCAGACTACTCCTGGTTTCTGCAGGTAAAGGATGAGTTTTACCTGGTAAGTCAGTCAAGAGAAACAGTGTCCAAGAGTAGTTATTCTAGTCTTGCTTTGCTACATCAACGACTTCAGAACAAATGTTCTGAGCTTTTTGGGCATTTTTCTCCGATTGACCGCAGGACAAAGTAAGTCTTTGTGGAAGTATTTTGTTAATTCTTGAGTACTGCCTCATCATCTTATCTTCCATTATGACAAGTGCTTACAACTGGGCCAAATACATTTACTAATCCACCATTTAACTCTGAGAATTCAAAAGAGTATACCTCAATAATGTTGTTTCCTGTCCGAAAATCACTCTTCTCAAAATGTGCCTGGGCATCTGATCCCTTTATTTTGATGGATTGAAACATTTTCCTAAGGATGAGGTTATTTCTGATGGCCTTGTTGTTTGCATCCAGACTGGTTGGTTGAATGCAAACTAAATGTATCACTGTAGGCAGTGTGCAATGCTTCTCCAGACATAGTAATTAGCTTATGAGGGAGGTATTCCTAATTAAATCTTTAATTTATTGCATTCCATTTTATTAGTTAGTAAATGTAGCCTATCTTAACACTTTATTCAGTTATTACAGCTGTGCTGGCAAAATGATAATTTCTGAATAATAAAAAGATATTTAAGAATATTCAGAATCTGTATCATCAATTTACCAACATTGTACAATTTTCATTTCACCTTCTTCACTTCTAATGTGTAAGTTCAGTGCGAACTTACTGATCATAGACATCTGCACACAGTCTGTATGTAGGTGGTAGTGAAAATACTGTTACTGATCTGTATTTTTGCAGTAGTTTAAACTTGTTCTTGTATTGCACAGCAGCACTTCATAAGTCACATGTCATTCAAGTACTTACTGACCCTTGAACAGAAAATATGCTGTACAACCATTTGGTCTGGGACTGCCTGAAAGTTTCTTCCTTGTCAGTAAGTGCTACTTTGCTCTTTTGAGAAATACAATCTAGAATTTGTGTTTTCCCATGGAATATAATGTTAGAATTCCCAGTTATATTGAATACTATTTCACTCTTGTTCACCGTGTGGATGGTATCTTGAATTTGAATTTGCTACCACTTGTTTCTTACAGCATCCTGGACTGGAATCTGATTACATGTGAGCTGCTCTCAAAGAGTATTAAGTTAATTTATATTCTCAAGGAACTTTAGATTGGCATTTGTCTCCTCAGAAACTGTGAATTATGTATGTCCTCTGTGCTCATTTGGAGGACATCATACTGAGTCTTCCATCTCCTATGTTTTGCTGTGCTTGTGCAGAACTTACACTTCAAAACTTCAGTGAAATACTGCACATGCTGTGAACTACACAGAAATGTCCCAGCGACAGGCAGCAAGAGCAGCAGCAGATTATTGAGTTTGCTCAAATTGAAAATGATCTGTGGTGCAGCAAGTATTTTCTGTCAAAAATTCTGCTCGGTATTCCATTAGGATAGCAATGTTTTTAGTGTCTAGATAATAATAGCAATAATACCAAGTCCTTATATAGTGTTTCTCATTAGTACATTGGATTTTCAAGAGAGCTCTGTCTATCCTCATTCTACGAATGAAGGAACAAAAGACTGATTTGCCCACATTTATAGAAGTTCACTGGCAGAAATAAAATCTGTGTTAATAAGATTTGTGCTCGCTATGTAGTATTTCTCTCTATCACTTGTCCCCCTGCAATGTTCTGAAAGTTGCTAGCATAAGAAGCATGAAATTGTGAGCCACAGTCAGGTATTATAAGGTTAATTCAAGTGTCTGTATCTTTTCCCTTGTTCCAGGTGCATCTGATGTCCAGGATGCTTTGCTATAGTTTCTTTTATTTCTCTTACTACTCATCTGGGATATTACTTAAAGGAATCTATTTGACTTACTGTCACTCTTTTGATTTCCTTAAAAGAAACACAGTGAGCATGAGAAAAACAGCACAATGGAGTAGAAAATTAAAGGTAAAAAGAAACACCAGGGATCAAAAGAGAGAATAGGACAGGTAAGATAAACATCCAACAAGAACCACAAAGGAAGAAAGATCGACCAGAGGGACTTGAGTTCCCTTTTGGGGAAGTTTACTAGAATTTGTGCTATGTATTCCAAACTGTATCCCCCAGTATCCCCGATACTGTTCTCCTTCAGTCACTCCTACAAGCTATCTCACCTATTCAACTTACAGCAGAAATCATCCTTAGTCTTTAGAGAACACCTGAGAGGTGTGAAAAACCTGTGTGTGGATGGTATCAGTTGACACGACATTGTCCTATATCTCAGCTGCCTGGGGGTATGTGAAAATCATCTCTATTCTCTCCTGAAAGCTGATCAGCTGTTGAGAAGACAACAGAGTCTGCAGGTCTAAGAAAGCCCAGGAAGAATACACACTGCCTTTGCCTTTATATGGCAAATTTGGAAATTGATAGCAAATTTGGAAATTTGGAATGCAGGCTGGGAGATGCATGATAAGCAAATGAAGGAAAAGAGGGGAGACACAATTGCACAGGAAGAAGAATACATCTTTGAAGGAAGGTACCATTTAAAAAGAGGAAGAGGCACATTGTTGAAAGATTGTGGAAAATGAGAGAAATAATAATCCAGAGCTAGAGAAAATGGACAGGAAAGTTGAATTAAGAAAAGCTGTGAGCATCTGTGGAAAGTGATCAGCTAGATATAGAGAAAGATGCAAAGATGGTAACAGAAAGAAAACGAAGGGAAATACAATCACCTGCTTTTTTATTTTCTATAGAAAATATAGTGCAAGTGCATTCCTTCAAACTTAACACCTAAAAGTAATTTTTTATATAGAACAGAAAATGGGGACAAAATTCTAGAGGGGAAGTGATTGAAATGAAGAGGCAGGGCCCCTTCCCTCAATGCAAAAATCCGAATGCCAGGTTTTTCAAGACAGGTGTTTTTGTCTGAACGATATATCGTACATGTGTAATAGGAAAAAATATAAAGCATATCTATTCTGATTGCTTTACTACTTCTCTATTATTACAGTTTTCACAATAAAATCACAAGAATACAATACTGTAGCACTAAGCATCACTAAAATATAATTTAGGTGTTTGGCACTATATGTATGTCACAGATTATTTTAAAATGCAGGAAATTAATTTGAAATGAGTATATTTAACCTAGTGCACAAATTTTCTGTTGCTGATTAAATAATCTGTCAGTATTTGTCTCCATTTCATGTGGAGCACTGAAATAAGTCCATAAGCATGTACTAACTTGTATCTGTTTATAGCCCACTGCTTTCTGTCAGTACCCCCATTTCTAAATGAATGGCTGTTAAGAGAGGGAGTGAAAAATAACAGCCATCTGCCCGCCTGACTGCTCAGTGTAACCTTTACCTCAGGAGCTTTCTCTTTCTGTCCTTTGAATGGGTCAAATGACTTTGTCCTCTTTGCTTATTAGTTGTCAGTCCCCGCAGGGTCTGTGCCATGTCCTTCCTTCTGCATTTTTTCAGTGGGTTGTGGAACTCAGTCAAAAAGAACCATTTAAGAACATAACTCCAACCAGAAGGGAAAACTTCCCACCAAAAATAAGTAATATGCTATTTATTGATTTGAAAAATTTTCAGTGCTATGGTGCAACTGGCATTCTTACTCCCAATGCCCTGGAATTCTGTAGGGAGTTTACAAGTCAGCTATTTTGATAAACAGAACTGTAGCTCCTTTGAAGCACACAAAACCTTTGACTTGAGAGATATTGGCACAAGTGATACATTCTGATTCATCAGCTCAAACATTTGATATTTATTTGCATTTTTTGATGGATTTTCTGGGCCGGGAGCTTTCTTGTGGCACTTGCCAAAATTCTTGGATTCCGCACTGACTTCAATATTGCTGGTATTTTCTGGGGATTTCAGGAGAGAAATGAGCTTCAGCCATAGCTGGAATAGGCATTGTTGGTGCTCTGGCAGGGCACAGCTCTAAATAATAAGAATAATAAAAATGGCAATTTACTAATTTTAACTTGTTCACAGCTTATCTCTGCTGTGAACAGAGTTCCACAAGGTTCAAAGAGAGCCTCTGTTTAATTGTGGAAGAAATGCTGGTCAGCAGTGCACACAATGGAGGCAAAGGACATTGGCTTCTCTACAATGCCTTTATTCCAGTGTTGTATTCCCTGAGAATCCTATACTCCCAACCTTCCTACCAGCTTTCAGCTTCTGATGTAATTCCGAAAGGTTTATTAAGTATTCATGCCCATTGCCTATCTATACACATGTGGGTAGCATTGGCCTGATGATTACTGGAGTGGGGCCAAAAGGTGTGAATTTGAATCTGTTTCTCTTTACTTCATGGTGTTAATGCTGAGACAAACAGCCAGTGCAAATATATGGTCTGTAAGTAAACTGATCCTGAAAAAAAGAAAAACATTGAGTGGAAATGGGAAATACATTCATATTTCTTATTTACTCTTCGAAGAAATATTTAACCCTTCTCAGTGCTAACTCACCTGGTTAAGTTCTAGATGTTTCATGTGGGATGGCTGCTGTGAGAGTTTCCAGAAATTTGTCATACTTTCCCATGGGGACATGGGTACCTCATGTGGTATCAGCATCACACTGAGCATTGGGGAACAGGGATTGACAGCACAGAGGCCAGTGATCACATGGTTGGATTGGTTACAGATAAAAATTGGTTCTCTTTTTTGATTAACCTGAATAAAAAAAAATAAAGGCCCCATCAATGCTGCCATTTGCCGTATGATCTATCAGAGAATGTTACCAATACATTTAATGCTGTTTTGGCTTGGTGGCCTAGAGCATATGTATGGTGTTGGTGAGGAGAGAGGGGAAATGTGGAATAAGGAGACAGAAATATGTATGAATGAAAAGAAGGGGAATTAGTTGAAAAAAGATAAAGGAGGACTGGAAATCACTTATTCTTGTGTAATCAAAATCATTGGATATCTGATTACTGTGGTCAGAAACCTCTGAAGTACCATTATCATAAATTTCTCTTAGTGTAAAGGTGATGGAAGAGTCAGTTCTGATGATTCACTGCCTTTGCCAGCATTACTGTGGTGTTAATAGGACCTGGTTATGAGACAGAATCCTGCTAGATGCTGTACTAAAACAGGCTGGAGAAAAATTCCAGGTAATTTATGAGTTAACCATGAAATTACAGAAAGAAAAAAATCAGAAAATACAAGGAGATAAGAATAAGCTGGTAAGTATGATTGAATCATGTTATATACCATTTTCAGGGTTTGGTTTTGACAGCCATCAGAGAAAAAGTGTGACCTAAGAAGGAATTTGAGGGACAACAGTGCAGTAAATTTGCATGAAATGAGAGAGACAGCATCTAAAAAAGGACGAAAGACTATTTTAAAATTTTATTCTAATGTAAATGAGTCAGTGATGGAGCTATTTTCCTGGGTTGATTGGTTAGGGCAACTGCCTCCTTTGTAGGAAATGAGGTCTGATAAATAAAGTAGAGATAAAACACAAAGTACCCTGAAAATGGAGAATCATAGCTCATTAACATGCTGCATATGTATCAACAATGCAAGATCTAATTAATCATGCTAAGACCAAAGGATGTTGCAATTATCACAGAGAGAAGTAATGAAACCCGATGAAAAACACTGTTGAGATAGTTCATGTAAATAGAATTCATGTATTTCAGACACACTGTGAATGCAGAGTTGAAGGAGTGTATTGCCAGAGTCCTGCAGGATTCTTTGGGTAGTGCCTAAGGTGGGGTACTCATACTGCCTGCAAGGATACTAAAGCTGGAAGTGATGGGAGATTGCCTGGGAAAGGCTGGTTTTGATTTTGACTGGGGTGAATTAACATTCATGGCTAAGAACTCTAATGAGGTTGCAGAGACCTATAAATTTTTTCTAGAACAGGTCTAGTTGCTGCTACAGGAAGGAGTAGGGGCTGAGAAGGGAGAGTGAAAACATAATTCTTTGCCCTTCTCTAATTTGCAGCATTGCTGTTGATGGTTTTCTGAACTATTGCCTTTAAAGTGTGAGCAGAATGAGTCTATAAGAGAAGGGAAATATTTCCTTATGTGTGTAGTAAACAGAGAACAATAGTAGTGAGAGAACAATACAGAGAACAGTAATAGTGAGAATAAATGAATAACCTGTGAGCTGAGGGAGAAAAAAAGATGGGTAATATTCTCCTTGGCTAAGAAGTTTCTGAAGGTCACCCATAATGGGCATCTGACTTGAACTGATGTTCCTAAAATCAAACTTGCTATTCATTTTTCCTATCTACAAAATAAAAATAAATTTACAAGTTAAAGGCAATAGAGATAAAAAAGCTTATAGGTTAAAATAAAGCAAACCCCTGATGATTATTAAAAGAAACAAATATAATTCTTCCTGTTAGGCTTTATTATACTATGAAACAGCAGAACCTCTCCCCCCAAAATACATATTTTTAAGAACATGCAATTCAGATCTGAAAGGGAACCTTGTAATGCTTTCTAACAGTTCTCAACTCCTCTTTTACTATTCATTTAAAGAAAAAGGGCCTGTGAACCTATAAACACTACTTTGCACATGCAATGCTATACTTCAGTATTTTTTTTGTTTATAAGCTATGTCATAGAATTTTGACTCTGTTAAGGCAACGTATTTTTTATTTATGTATTTTTACATGAGCATAGAGACATACTTTGCAAATCATAGTTGGGCTGTTCTTAATGCTGGATGGTGACTTCTATCTTTGCACCTCTAAGATCACATATGTTTGTGTCAAGCATCAAGAAGAGGGCAGGACTTAGGCAGTGCTCTGAAGTAGGAATTACCTAGCAGCTGATCAAGACGACTTCAACACAAAAGCTGGAGAACAAGTAACAAAATTAATTCTCTCATTGAGAGAAAACCCACTAATATTCAAAGCTAATAATTAATTACATTTCATAAGTCTTTATTGAACATCTTATTTCTATTAGCCTAAATGATAGAATGCCAAGGAGAAGAGAAATACCTTGCCACTAGTCTTATTTAAAATATAGATGCAATGGATGTCTGCTTCCCATTCATACCTTGTTTCACTTGGCTCCATCCATTTCTTATGCAGAGGGTATGCAGACAGGACACAAGTGCACTAGTCCTTTCTGCAGAGACCACTGGAGTTCTCCCAATATACAAGGCCACAACTGGCAGCATCATCAAGTGCAGTCTTGATGATACAGTTTCCCTGGCTGAGTTTATTTAAGTGACGAAGAAGTGGTGCTTGAGTGCACATGCACAAGGCAGCAGGTTTTGTCCAGCAAGGTGATTTGGAAGAACTCAACCCAGTCACTGCTGACATTGTAATACGTCACCCAGTTTGTGTTCTCACCATTCCTAGCAGCAATTCCATTTCTTGGTTGCATCAGGGCATAGGGGTAACAGGTAGCTTGGATTTATCTGTACCATGAGGACATTAAGGTCACAGTAACATCAGAGAATTTTATGTAGGCATTGTCCATGAGGTGCAGGTTGTCAGAGAGCAGCAAGAGTTGGTCTGCTCCATGAGGGATGATGAGCTGCGAGTCAAGGATGGCCTCGGCAGAGGCATTGCTTTGAGCAGTGAAGGCACGGTTCTCCAGTCCTGCAGAATTCCAAGTGAATGGGCTAAGGATGGTGGTAACAGGATCTGCTGGCAGGTACAGACAAGAGAAAATGCAGAACCAAATCTGGAGTCTATCCTGAGACTCTACTCCAAGAGTCCATTTAGGAGTGGCAGGAGGCAGCACTGGAGACAGAACTGTAATATATATCAGGGGAAGTCCAAACAGCAGGCAGGTCTGACAATGGACACAGCTATAGCCTCTCTCCAACAAGGAGTAGCTTGAAGTGTAACTCCCAGCTCCGTGGCAGAGTCTGTGGGGTGGAGATCCCAGGTGAGGCTGGTCAGAGCAATTAAAGCCTGTTGGGGCACTCAGGGCCCTGGTCTAGAGTTAACGAGCCAGTTAAAATGGAGCTTGTATTCATGTGTCTTGCCCTGGACACACAGCACTCACACAAACACAGACAGCACCAATGGCCTCATCCTGTTTTGCCTCTCTGGCTAATCAGGATGGAGATCCATTACTAGGAAATAAAAACATGTATACAACGTGTATTCCATCAGCAGCTGAGCTCAGATAGTCTGTCCCGTATCTGGCCTCTGGATACCAGTCTTCCCAGCTGCTGGCATCTGGACATAATATGAGCCACTGAGACTACAATTCCTCTCTGGTTGCTGACATAGACCCCTCATTCAGACACACACATAGGTGCACACATGATGGGCCTTTGATGGTCTGATGGCTGCTGTGATGGGTGTGGGAGAAGTGGGACAGGGTGTTCTTCGGGTTTGCCCACCCACCATCCTCTCTGTGTTTTGTGTGTCTGCTTTTTATCCTCCCTCTTAACAAAGGACTGTTTTTTGGCTTTTTGGTGGTGTTTCTTTTGTTGTTGTTGGTGGTGGGTTTTTGTAGATGTTGTTGGGGTTTTTTGTTTGTTTGATTTGGTTTTGTTTTAATCTAACCCTAGTCACCACCTCTTAGAAAAACTCCAGTTAATGCAGAAGGCTTCAGCATGACTCCTTAGCTACACAGACTGCCAAGAGCATATTAAATCCTATCTCCTGCTCTGTTCTCCAGCTTTTCATAGCACATTGGGCAAATTGATTGGATTTAGCCATTAGGGAGTAAATTACAGAAAGTCAGTCATGAATGTACAGTGCCAGCTAACTATCTTTTATTTAGATGGGCTCAAGTCCCATTGCATCTGCATGTGTTCCTCTCCGCCCGCAAAAGACTTGCAGATAAATAGCTCCTAGGCCATTTTTATTTTCATTTTTCAATACCTTTAGTGATGAATAGCTACCTAGCTCTAAAACAGAAGTCCTGGAGAGCTGTGCTTGTAGGAAAGCACAGTACACTACAAGTAACCTGCTGTAATCAGCATTGGTTCCAGTTGGCTCGCCTACACGTTCCTGTGAGCTGATTCCCCCAAGCCCCCACCCATGAAGCTGTGCAGAGCCACATCCCAAAAGACTGACCACCAGTCTTCACCATGCACAAGCCTGTTCCAGCAGCCTCACCAAAATACAAGAAAGCTATAGGAAAATCTTAAGCCTATTTGTTTTCTCTGCAGCATCTCCATGTATGTGTGAGGATGGTCGTGGTCGTCTGGCAGTTCTCCAAAGCAATGCAACACTATCCTAAAATGAGCACAGCTGAAAAGGCTGTCAGCAGCAGTGAGCAATCCAGATGGAAATTAACCACAAGAAAAGATCAGGCATAATAAGGTAAAGTATCAGTATTACAGCATAGCTGTCAAGTCACTAAAGCAGGTCTTTTCACACAATATAGAACAGATCCTCAGCTGAGGTAATCAGTGTAGTCTCCTTTATCAGACTGAACTAAAGTCAACTAAATTACAGGAAGATATGCATTTACCAGGACCAAGAACTGCAGACAGATCACTCAAAATTGAGTGGAAGTGAGTTAAAACAGCTAAGGAAGTTCAACACAGATGAAAGTAAAATGATGCATATGAGGAGAATATTTTATTAAACTGTAATTATAATTACTGTTCCTAGGTTGATTACTATCAATAAAACTTGAGAATTTAATGTTATCTGTATTTTAAGATCCATAAAAACACACTGGTCAGAAGAACTGAAGAACAAAAATTGTTAGGAAGTAGAGAACAAACAGAAGTCATAATTTGTGGTTACATGAGACAATCATGCCTTTCAGTATGTATGCAGTTCTGATCTCCTGGTTTCAGACAGAGTATAGTAAACCTGAAGAGGGTGGAAAGAGAAGCAACAGGGATGGGTGATATGGTTTAAGTAGGGGTTATAGAGATGGTGCTGGGTCGATGGTTGAACTTAATGATTTTAATGGTCTCCTCCAGTCTTGATTCTGTGATAGGGACCATCCAATTTACAGTCCCTTGGATATTAACTGTGACCACAAAGGGAAGTCTACATAGATTAGGACTTTTAGGATGATAGCCATTTATAAAGCTATGGGTGGCAAAGTGAGGGTGACTTCTCTTTGTCAGCTCCAAAGCAAATGCTAAGAGGCATCAAACAGAATTAGGAGGTGACAGATTCAGAATAAAGCAGAGGAGATGCTGCTTCACACTGTGAAAATGTGGGATTTCTTGCCACAAATACTGCGGTAGTATTTGGAAGATGGATAGTTATCTACTTACCATGCATTTATACTTCTCTTGAGATGTGAAGTATTTGCCACTTTTTTGTACCAGGCCAATTTAAAAAAAAAATCTAAAAGTGCACAGGGCACACAGTGCAGGGACACTTCTGGCATTATGTTGTTACCTTCACAGTACTCCCTTAAGTAGTCCCCTTCTCTGGTTAGTACCAGCCACTGCCAGTGTCGAAAGGTGTATTTGCAAACATCCATGTTGACTTCTGCTTGGCCCAGTGTCTGGTCTGCAAACTATTGCAAACTTGGGTCCCCCTTAGTGGTCCAACAAGCACAACATTTCAAAATGGTGAAGTCACTGGTTACTTTGCTGCAACAGACAAGCATTCCAGTCAAGAAATACTCTTGTCAGACATGTAATATTGTATTGGTTTTTAAAAGCTTTCCATCCTGCTGATCTTTTGAATTCCTGTTTGGTATCCTAGGCCATCTTGGACAACAGTAAAATGCATGAGAATGCCAGGTACCAACAAAAACCACTTTGGATGCTTCCTTGTCAGTGCAGTAGGACAGATTTTCCTGTCCTAGTGGCTGGTAATAGGTAAATGTTGCGATATAATTCTTTTTTCTTAATGGAAGAAGCAAACGCATCTGGTAGATTTTGCAGATGTATATATACATAGACACACTTACCTTCCATTTTTTCTTATACTTTTCTTGAAATTACTTTTCTTCTGAATCCCTGGTTATCAAGACCATGCCAGTAGATTTGCTTTTTTTGGTATGCTCAGATTACCTGTGGAGCTACTGGTGTACAATAAGGTTTCAGTTTTGCTTGTGAATTAACACAGCTAAAATTAAGTAGTTGCCTGTATTTTTAAACCTAACCTGGGTCCATGGAAACGCAGAAGTCCTTGCATAGGGACAGAGCAGTCTGGATGTTGCTGTACAGTGCTGGGATGGAGCAAGTCATCTAAGCCAGACCAGTCTAACAACTAGAGATCTGCTAGGCCTCTGTGCATCCCCCTGTGTAAAATATGGCACAAACGTACAGAACAAGTCTTAATCTAATGCTGAATGACTCACCAAGGTCTTTCAGAAAACGTGCAAGTAGCAGCAGCTCACGAGGTTGTTAACATTTGCAAAATGTGCAGACTTTTCCTCCCCATGAATTACCCAAGACTTGTCTGCATTTCAGTGCTGAGTTGAAATCTGGCACGGCAACTCATCTTTCTGAGTTGAGGCTGGGATAGATTTAGTAGAAAATAACAGTCAAGTTTGAAAAAAACCAACAACCAAACACAAGAAAATTACATAAAAGAAAACACAGAAGAAACAACAGTGTGAATTTTTTCACTCTGAGTAAATGTAGAAGTCCAGGTGCTGATGGTATCATGCTGAAAGTGTGGAAATGCTGTGCTTTGTCTTTTGAGACTGGCTGGCTCTAGGAAGGCAAAGGGGTTACAGTTGTTAAAGATCACGTTCCTCATCTTGAGGTTAAGGCACTTAATTGTGACCAAATACTGCTATGGGAAAGTATACCTTGTTCTACAGATTGCTGCCTTAATGATGACCAGCTGCTACAACTGTTCTCCAAACTGCAAACCCTTTGTCTTCATCAGTAGTTGTGACTTTGACCACCTTGTTGTCCTGCTGTCCTAGAATTGTCTCTCTTTTCTTTGACTACATGCAAACTTGCCCTTCGATGTCTAACAAGTAGTCCTAGAGTTCAGTTTTTTCATGGGAAACACTACCTGGCTTTAGCTTCAGGAAGGAGACTACCAAAGATATAGTGCATTTAAGCAAAGAGTTTCTTACCTGGAATTTTGGGAAACATGTAAAATAACCTCACAAAAGAAATATTAGGTTGGAAATATATTCCTGAATTTATTTGGCATAAAAGTCTATTAGAAATGTTTGTAAAGTGTCAGCAAAAATGACAGGTGATTTTCATGGTTTTTTTTTCCCGTTTATACATAGCATTGTGCCAACTCTTCTCAGCATCATTTGTAAATGTAAACCAGACCTAAGATTTTTCTGCCTATGTTTCCCCACATCTCTCATTTATCTTTGTCTAGCATCTCTGACTGCATGAACAATCTTCCCTCAGGTTGTTGTTACTGAGGTCCTTTATAATTTTCTGATTTTCATTAGATACGCTGCCTATAATAACCCTTAACTATTTAATAAAACAATCATTTGGATTATAATAGGCAGTGTTCTGCATTATTTCTCAGAGATGACTCAACTCTCCTCTTCCTTCTTCTGTGGTTTAGAGCATTGGTACAGTAAGCACAACCATCCATGAATTTAATTTGGTACCATCCTGCTGCTACACCGAGCGATCACAAATGTGGACATGTAGTCCAGAACAAAGAAATATCATCAGCAAGTTGTGTTACTCATTTTCTGAAAGATCAGCCTTCAAACACAGTGTATGCCCACCTGCCTTGAACCTTTGCCATGGCCTGTGCAGGCAGCATTCAGGCTGTTTCACAGCAAAGAATTTGGTTTTAAAACCAGCCTCAAGGATGCCCTCTGCAGTTATCACAGAACTACAGCTCTGGTCCACTGTGGCAGTCAGGATTAAAATCCAGTTTTCTGTCTTCTCCCTAAGTCTTTAAAAAACACTAGAGAAATGTTTTGGCTTCATGAATGGAGTTGATGGGACAGCATTTTACCCATGAACTCCAAGTAAGGTGTTGTAGGGCACTGCTATAGTCTTAATGCCAGATGAAATGTGAAATTCCCAAAATACATAATCTGGTGAGAGCTGAAAAATCCGTATCTCACAGGGGGGAAAAAAAAGAAAAAGAACACTTAATCAAATTCCACACAGTGCAACACAAGGGCTGTTTGCAATTGCTATGCAATTTGGATGGGGGGAAAAAGTATTCTCCAGCTTTGACTAATCCAATTGTAAACCCCACCTGCCAAACACTGCTTCCATTTTGCCCCCTGGGAGGTGAGTGTGAGAGAGCTCACTTTGTGTAGTTTCAGTTCATTCATGATAATGCACATGAAGGCAGATTGCACATAGTATTTCTCTTCCTTCCTATCCTCTTCCCCCACTCCAAATACCCTCTTAAATCACTACATTTTTGTTTCAAACAACAAGGCTGAACAGGTGAAATTTTACATAATGATTGAGGATTTTTTTATTCATTTAAGTTTCAATATCATTACAGAAAATGTTATGGTACAGAGTTGTTTAACATTAGTTTTATTTCTTTGCTCATTTAATTTCCACACGAATGCTGGTAACACTAATATCTGTACAAGATCAGTCTTTGATTTTTTTTAGTTTTTAGTTCTGTACATTTTTAAATGTATTGGTTAAAAAGGCTGTCAGCACTTAAGGAAGCAATTTTTTTGTTTGTTGAAATAAAAGGTATCCAGTTACTGCCCAAGAGTACTGAGCTGGGTGGCTGCTGGGACGAGACATCCCTGAATGCGCAGCGAGGTACCAAAACCTCGGGGCTTCATTGGGTTCCCAGTGCAGCCACTCTGCTTTTGGCACTGTGCACATCAACACGAGATACAAGATAAAGAACAAGCAGAAGCTCTCTGTGAAGCGGTTATGAAGCATACTAATAAGGGAAATCCAAGTGTTGTCTACGCTAGTATAAATAAGCAGACAGCCTTGTTTTAAGAGCATAAGTAGTTGTATCTTAAAGATGAGAAAAAACACAAGTTCTGCAGGCACCTACTGCTGTCTACTAAAAGCTACCGCTATTAGAACTAGCATTGAACACACAAAGCAATTGCAAGGAAAGGAAAAAGTTGCTTTGATATAATCAGAATAAATTTCTTTGTTAAGATTTGTTTTAAAGGTTTTTTTTAAAAGGTATTTATTTAAATTCCATTTGAAATATATTTCAAGATGTTGACTATACTGATCAACTTTTATCCAAATCAGAAAAACTAGCTGTGCCGTTGCATATTACAGGATACAGTCAATGATATGTGGACATGCATCAAAGCTTCGCTCTTGCTGGTGACATCATAGCCTTCCAATGACCATGACATCGACCACCTCCCCCTTGTGAAGCTCCACATACTGCTCTGTCTTTGGAGGTAGCATCAACAGTCCATTGGCACTGCGCATACTCATCAGACGACTGCTCATCTGATTCCCTACAAGACAGAGAGAACTATTTCAGTCAAGTCTTCAGTTAGTTCCAAATGCTGCAACACATCATGCAACAAACAAAAGCTGTTATTACAAAGATGTTTATGGGGCTAACTGAGAGAGCGGGGATCTTCCTGTTCCAAGGTAAATGAAAACAGAACTCTGTGGATAAGTCAGCCTCTCATCAGACTAGCTCTCAAAATTGTCACTCCCTTTGCTGATTCCTTTTCTATCCAGCCTTCCACATTATCTATACCATGTATCTTGTCCTAGTAAATTGCTTGTCTGTTGGAATTTCTAATACTATCAAAATTACTTTATTTTTCTATTTGTATACCTAAATCTACTTGTACAAACATAAAACCAGCATAGTCTAGAATATTTTTAATGTACTGTTATAGAATAAGTTTGATTAACTTTATTATCTCTGGTTAGGATCATTTAGGTTGGAAAAAACCTCCAAGATCATTGGGTCCAACCTTTGATCAAGCACTACCATTTCACTAAACCATTGCACTAAGTGCCAGGTCCAGTCATTTCTTGAGCACCTCCAGGGATGGTGATTCCACTTCCCTAGGCAGTTTGTTCCAATGCTTAACTACCCTTTCAGTGAAGAAATTCTTCTGATGTCCAACCTGAACCTTCCCTGGCACAGCTTGAGGCTGTTTCCTCTCCTCCTGTTCCAGCTCCTGTCCAACCCCAACTCCCTTAGCCTTTCCTCCTAAGACCTGTGCTCCAGACCCTTCACCAAGAAAATGTCTTTCTCATAGTGAGTGGCCCAGAACCGAACACAGGATTCGAAGTGCAGCCTCAACAGTGCTGAGTACAGGGGGACAATAGCTGCCCTGGTCCTGCTGGCCACACTATTGCTGATACAGGCCAGGATGCCACCGGCCTCCTTGGCCACCTGGGCACTCTGCTGGCTCATCCTGAGCTGCTGTCGACCAGCACCCCCAGCTCCTTTTCTGCTGGGCTGTGCAATACTCCTGTTTGGCATTAGCAGCTTAGCACTGGTAGCTAAAATAGTTGAAGCCTTAGACCGCAAGAGCTGACAGACAGTAAACTTTTCAATAAAATCAATGCTGCTAACACAGAACTAGCTGAATCTGACAGATATGAGCAGAATGAAGAAGACAAGGATCAAGGAAAGAACTCCATGAGAATAAGGTAATTTCAGAAGAAGGCCAGCCCAGCAACAAAGAAAACCAGTAAGAAATAAAGAGACCATCAACCAGAATTAAGTGACTGGACTTTGAGATCAAGTACTGGGTGGTAAAAGTATAACTGGAGGGTGCAATCTGTGGTAGGAGTCCCTCTCCAGAGACACCCAGGTGAAGCTGTACCCTGAGAACTAATGAAAGAGGAATTCGAAACCTTCACTTGGACCTTAGGTTTTCCAGTGGGATCCTCGTGTTGGACCTTGTTATGGGTGTTGTCTGTGTAAAAATCTGTAACACAAGCCACCTCAGAAGAATGGGTTTCTTTGGGACATTGAGCCCCCCAACACATCCTGAATATGAACAGTACCATATTGGTTATATTGACAAAAACTAAAAACACTATAAAAAGTAATTCCCTTTACTTCGTTTTCAGACTTCCAGATTGATAGAGAAACCATTCCATACAGTCTGCTTGTGTAGGGAAAGAACTGATACACAATAAAACAGAGTTACACCAAATACAGCACTGTAGATGTAAGTCATAATGTGACTTATGGCAGGAAATGTGTCAAGGCTGTGTGATGGAATCAATGGCAAGAACTTTCTCCAAGGAAGCAGTTTGGAACTAGTATTTTCCCTGCAGAGACTCATATATAGAGCTTTGTATTAAACAGTGTGGAGGTACCAAAAGGCAATTAGTTGTTTAAGGACCTGAATCTCTCGAGAAACTGTCAGTCAGCCTTCTAGCAGTACACAGCTAAAAAAGTATTAAAATCTAGTATTTACCTCAACTGCAGCTGAGTAACCAGAAGTATCTCTAGGTGGCAAACATGACTAATAAGGCCTTGGTCAACTTTAAGAGAACATTAACAGTCTCTGCTATCTCTTCTGCTTTTCCAGTTCAGCTAAAATCACACTTCTTTTATTTGTACTGCTCCTAGGTATGCCCCAACTTGTGTTTGTTTAGTACATGCACAACAGCAAAAGGAACCAAATGTTCCTGAGTGCAAGTAAGCATGGTGGCGTTTATAGAAAGGAATGTGTGCACATATGCAAGCACACAGGAGGGGGGTGTGTGTGTGTGGGTGTGTGGGTGTGTGGGTGTGTGTGTGCGCGCAAAGGCAGGTTCTTCAAATAAAGGGAGTTTTTAATGGTTACGTTGGCAAGCCATATCATGACTGAATTTTGTACTCATGTACGTGTATGGGTGTACAAGTATGTCAGCAAATCAGTCTGCACAGATAAGGTTATATGAAAAAACATGTGCACAGGCTTGGTTGTTTTTAGTCATATATGCAGGAAGGCAAGGACCTGTGTGAGTGTCTGTCAGTCTGTGTTACTAACCTGTACTCTGCGCCCAAGGTAGTGGTTCTTGGTGATGCCAAGTCAGTATGCACCGATGATATTCTGGGCGGGGGTCCAATTTTACATCACATGATAACTGCAGAAGGAAAAAGAAAGGATGAACATGTCATGCATTCAGAACATGCATGCACTAAGATTGTGGAACAATCTGCTCATCTAGTCTTCCTTTTGAAAAAACTTACATTTTGAGGTGAGATGGTATCTAGTGCAAAATTAAAAACTGTAGAAGGTACAGACTGCAGTATTTAAGGAAAATACAACTTTGATACTATAATATCAAAGTGTGTGATGGAGTCTATATGCATTAAGTGGAGTATTCAAAAAATGTTCCTTTACTGGGGGTTTACAGACAGCATTTCTCCAGCAAAAACATTTCTAGTCTCTGGATTACATAGTATAAAGATAAAAATGTTATTCACATTCAAAATCATGCTAGTCTGACAAAAGGGAAATGGCCAATCTTTGAAATGAGAAGACATACAGGAATTTAATAGACCACATTGGAAAATTCATGCAAAAGTGAAGGTTGCTATTAATTGCTTTCTGCTTTAGAATATTTTAGCTGTGAGATAGAGAAAAATCTGGATGCTTGAGTAAGCAAAAAAGAGAGAGACAGGATAACCAGCAAGAGAAAAGCACACAGCCAGGAACACTAGGAAAGCTACAAAAGGTGACTTGTTAATTGGTACATTATTTCAATCAAAAATAGAAGAATAATACATTATAATAATATCCCTGCATCTATATTAAATAGAATTACAGTATCCATGATTTATTAGAAGACTGAAGAGAATAGTTTAAAAGATTTATATTGCTTAGGGTGGGGGTCATGCGGGTTACTTAAAAAGATAACAGAAAGGCTTTAAAGTTTGTATTTTTTATCATTAATACAGAACTATCCAACTCTTGGTGTTCACAGATTACCCTGCATTTTCACTACAGGTTAAAACAAACATTTCCTTAAACAGGAAAGTGTCCTTTTTACTTGGCTGTCAAATGTCTGCCGCTGTGTCTGTGTATCTCGCTCCGTTAGATGGCCATCTAACTCTCAGAAATTACGGGGCTGATTATTACAATTAACAGAGATTGAGCATGGAACTCTGTGTGAACTTCCTTCAACTGCCAGAACTGCTCTAGGGCTCCAAACACATCAGTCTTTCAGAGCTCAAAGAGCTGTACTTCAATATCTTAAGACAATTTTTAAATAGAGGTCAAGCTTCTTACCCTGGCTTTGATGATGGTGGGCCGAGGATCCAGGATACCCTGCATTTTCCTCAGTGCAGGAACAACAAAGAGATTGCAGGTGACGACAGCTGACACAGGGTTGCCTGCAGAACAAAGAACAGGTGGTGATGACTCCCTCTTGATTTACTCTGTAAATTGCTCTAAAGTCAATTAATGTTTTTTTAGCCATTTCACTCCAAAGGACTCTACAGGGCTCTTCACACTATGTATAGGAAATGTTTCATTCAAGACTGCAGAGGCATGTGGCAAGTGCACCTGTTGAAAGCTGCACTCAGGATGATGGTGTGCTGAAATCCTGCTCTGACCAGAACTGCCCCATGTTCCTCTGGCCCCACCATTTGCCTCTGCTGTTCCATAATCTTTGTCTTACGCCTAGATTTGTCTGAGGCTGGGGCAGAGTTTATTGTGTACAGGTATTGGTTCTACCTCACAGGGCTCTCAATTCATGATTAATGGTTCCCAGACACATAGTAAAATAACTTCCAACTCCCTGACAGAGTGGAAAAATGCTTTAGTACAAATTCTAAGGAGAATTCTACTGATTTATACTTTCTGTTAACTCACAACAGAGGTGTATGATCACCTGTCAAACACCACTGTCTTACATATCTGGACTTCCCTGGCTGACAGCTTTAAAATAAATACTATGACCAGACAGAGGCTCCATTGATCTCTCCCCTGGAAGAAAATGTACTACAGCAACTAAAGCAAGAGAAGGTGAAAACAGTAGAGAAACATCTGAAAACCACCAGCTTATCAAGACCAGGATTCCCTGTGTAGTTAAAATCCATGGAATGCCAGAGTGATAACAATAAAATAAATTCCTCTTGATCTAGGAAGACAGAGAACCCTAAGTAAATGTTTATTCTGAATGGATGCTTTCTCAGGGCATGCAGCAGCCAGTGGAGCAGCTGTGCTGCCCTCTTTTGGTTCCACAGAAATTCTGATGAACAGAAATATTCCATGACATGTTCCTTGGCACTCCCTCATTTTTGTCTCTGTTTCAGTATGTCAGAGGGGATGCACTGACTTACACACACACATGGGATATTTACTGTGAAGGTGGAGGGAGCTGTAGATAAAAACACCCTCATAAAAACCCCAAGGAAATTGTAGGATGGAAGAAATCATAAGACCTGCTACACCAGCAAATTCTGAGGACAGGAACAAAGGAGAACTCCTTAGTACATTCCTATAAGTCCATTTTTTCTGAAAATTTCTGAGAAAAATCTTACAGGTACTTTCCTTAGGGGTGCCAACACCGGGCATAGGTGCTTTGAAATGTCACTGTTCTGTTTCATGTCTGTCATCTCTCCATAGCAACAAAAGTAACCCACAAAACATCTTACCGGGGAGCGCGAAGATTATTTTTCTTACGCCGTCAATATCCAGAGTTGCAAAAGTTGTTGGCAGGCTGTGAAAAAGGAAAGTTATTTACTATTTGCATTAGACTTTGACTTAACATTACTATATTATTTAAAACATTTGGAAAAGAAAACAAAACAGAATATCTATCTTTGAGCAGATCGTTAACACCTGCTGATTATTCCATACTGGAGGTACAATCCTCTCTTTGTAGTGACAGAACAATTAGTTTTTCTTGGTATTCAGCTATTAAGTTTTAAGTAGATGAGTTTTCTTCTGGAGAGGAAACATCTAAAAGGAGATGAATTAGTAATCAAAAATCTAATTCTAGCATCGTCTTCATACTAGAAGCCAATCGTCAAAGAAGTAATACTTAAATAATGCAATTACAGAGCTGTGTTTTTCATATATGGGTCTTCAAATTTTTACAACATTAGTGACTAATTCTCTTACTCCAGTCTCTACAGCAGTAGTGACAATGGAGCAATATTTCTGAGCAGCAAATGCTAGCTAGTCTGCAGAAGAACAAATTCAGATACACAGCCAGAGCTGCAGGCAGGTAAGACCCAGGTCTATCACTGCAGAGCTTTCTTTGCCTTTCACAGCCGCTCCTGAGTGATCTGATGCAGCTTGTCACGAGGGCTATTACAGTTATACAAATAGAACTGCACAGCCGGCACAAGAATGTGGCTGGTAAAGAAAAGGGACTCATTAATGAAAAAGGAATTCTATAAACCTATGCTAATACAATAATTTTAAGCATTAGAAATGATACCTTACAGAAGCAACCATTAGGCTGGGCTCCTCGGCTTCACCTTGAGCCGACCACTATCACCTGGTCAGCAGATGACAGCTGATGACCAGAAGCAGCTTTGGAGCCTTGCCACACTTTGATCATTACCACCTAGTTTTCTATCTGCTAAGACTGATCAATATCCTATTTTACCAGGGAAAGATAGTATTTGATGTTTCTGTTCTAGAATGTCTCTGACATGATGGGAACTACATACCAGACCTCCAGGTCTTATAACCAGTGCACAAACCAAGGCACAACAATCTAATTGCTCATTCATGTATACTGGAAACTTGAATTTTCATATGAGATTTCAAACCATCATCGGTAAAGTCTTCCAGTACTTTCTTCTGGCAATTGAAGAAATAGATACCCTGCTGCTAGGCTAGATATAACCTTTCATGAGCTCAGCAACTTTCAGATCAAGTGGAGGGATGGTAAATCCCAGGCATCACTCTACATCCATGTAGCATGTCAAAATACAGGCATAGAACAAATTCTGACTTTGCTCTTGGAACTTATTCAAGGGATTTTTTTCCAATATGGTAATCACAATTCATACCTAAGGTCTTTTAAGGCACAGTTAATAACACCCAAGACACAGTATTTGCTATTGCACTACAGCCAATGAAAAATGCTGAAACAGTTTTCTGAGGTGAAGTAAACACAGAAAGGATTGTGCTTACTTTAAAATTACTATGCTCAACATGCCAGTTAGACAAAGCTTTGTAAATTAGCTGTCACTCCATCCCTCTCAAAGAATTGCTTGTTTGTAGGAAGATAATTTATGCAAATTTTGAAGTGAAATAAGATACTCTTTAAGCAAAGTAGCTGTTTAATGTCCTTGTATTTTCTGGTTATTTCCTAACAATGTCAGTCTGAGCTCTGTGATCACACTGAAGGTAGTGGCAGTATTTACACCATGCTGGTTTCCCACCAAGTCACAAAACTGATTTGCAACAGTTTTAAGAGAAGTATCTCTTACTGATACAAAGTAATCTTTTTGTTCCAGTTAATTTCATCCATAAAGATGATGACTAACCTGAGCAGCACCGATTTTGCTTCTTTCCCCATATGTATCTATCTTGTGGTTTATAGTATATTTGGAAAACTGAAATCTGCTGAAGCACTTCATTAGGATATTTGGCCCAATACAGCCTCCATCTAGGCTGCCTAAACGAAAAGATTTCTTACCCTGGTTTCATAAAAACTCTGCCAAAGTGAATCTGTGCGTGAAGATCAATATCCAGAACCTGTTTAAGATAGTCCTGTTTAAATAAATAAAAAAAATCAATTAAATAACATAAGAGTGGCTTTACATCATCTAAGCAATTAATTAATACCAAGTGAATATGAAAGATTTTCCACATCCTGAAAGAGCTACAATCCAGTGGGGAATTTTCAGTATTTGAAAGGAAGGAGTTTTCAAAAAGAAGGGGTAAAGAACAGACTCATTTTAGGTGTCCAACCAGCCTCCATGAGGACACAGTAGCATATTTACTTAAAAGTCATCTGCAGCAACAGAATCTTAGAGGACCCCACAAATACCTACTACTAAAACATTCTCTTGTATCAAAGATTGAAAAAACCCGTTTTATGGTTCAAAATTAAGACTTAAAATCATCAAGTTATTTCACTTTTGCCACGGAAGCTCTGTAGCAGCAGATTTAGAGATCTCCTAGTACTTCTGAAATCAATACTGTACTGTACTGTAGAAATCATAGTTTTCCAGGATACTGTAATTATTGTAATTTCCTGAGACATGGTCTAATTCACAGTGGTTGTACTTAACACTCCTTAGAAAGGAAAAACTATGGGTGGCTTGTGCATGAATTCAAGTTAAATGATTCTGCAGAAACACAATCGATACAGTTATTAAACCAAATTACCTGTTTAGTCTTTATTGAAAATTGGTGTGCTTAAAGATATAGCCACTCTATCTGTTTTGTTTAATGAGGTTAAAGACATAAGCCGTAACAGTCATCTGTTTTCTCATCTTTCTCGTGTGTGTGTGTGTATTCAAATACTTAGAAAGCAGCAACTCATTTCAGCCAGGCATGAATTCTCAGTTATTGATTGCATTAACCCCATTTTTACTTTCTGTTTACTTTTTGGATGTTCAGAGTTATTCCACTGAAACTGTAGAAAGCTCAGCATCAGAGGGCAGACCATCAGTGGAATTTAGAGCCTATTGACTTTATGCTGTTGCCTCAACTTCAGACTGGGGAGAAATCAGCCAGAAGGCATGAATGCCTGTGAGACCACTCAGCACTCCAGTCACTTCCCAGTGTTTCATGATGTATCCAACAATATGATTTCTACTCAAAAAAGTGACAAAAACTCATGTTTGCCATCTCCTAACGACTGTCTTTAGCATCTGTTAGTTATAAAAGGAGAGATGTTTCTTTTACCTGCCAAACTCACAGATTCAGCCCGGGACCAAAAAGTAATTGAATTTTCCTTTGCATAAGTCATGATTAATAAATGTCCTGCAGGTTCATCTACGCCCCACCAGCATCTGTGTATCCCTATTTTCTTTGATGGTTTTGGCACAGAGATTACCAACAGGAACTCAATCAACAATTCTGTTAATGATTCAAAAGGCAAATATATCAGCTCACTGAGTCTCATATGTATTGCCTCTGTAGGATTATCAGGCGCAAAATGTGATATAACTATTTTTGTAACAGATAGAGCTTTGGCACATTCAGGAAACAGATGTGCTGAGTAAAGAAGAGCTATTTATACACTCAGGTTGCTTTTCCAAGTACTTTTACAGTACCTTAGTTCTATCTACATTTTACCTACTCTAAGAATACAAACAAGTCTGTTGCTTGCATATGCTACTAACCAAGCACCTTCCTCATCCTAACTACATAAACCATTCCTTACTTAAATAAAAACACATTGGTAAATAACTCACATCCAGAATTGAAATCTTCTCTGTTGTACTATGTCTACTATAGTACAGTAACAAGAACAGAGGGAACAAGGATAGCATTGAAGACTATTTTCTTAATCACATATAAGTGTTCCAAAAAAAGTATGATCCCTTTTTAATAACCATTAAGACAAAGGCAGTAGCTCTGATGACAGACTCGAGCTTGAAATTCTTACATTCATTGTAGCAAGTCATACTTAAATTTTGCATACCTTTTCCCCCATAGATACACCTCCTGATGTAATGATCACATCAGCACGGCTGATACCCTCATTCAGTGCATTCAGTAGATCATCTGGGCTGCAGGAAAGAGCAGGCAAGCAGATTAGAGGCATGGAACCATTACAAGTTGTAATGTGAATTGGTGTCTGTGTGCACACATACAGATGCATATATACACATATGCTTTATGGAAGAGATACTGGCTCTAGAATAACACAAGATATTTGCCTTCTTAAGGCTCCACACTGTTCAAGTCAAGTCAAGAACTGCAACCTAATTAAGTGAATGCAACACTGGCACTTTTCTGTCTAAGAGTTTTGCAACAGGAACAGTGGGATACTTCAGATCAAGACTGAAGAGTGTTAATACAAGTGCCTAAGAGTATGCAATTTGCACAGTACGTAGCAATACAAATTACAATTTAGATGAAGTGACAGGGCTCTATAAAGGGCCCTGACACAAGAAAATTACTGGCCACCAAGCAGGCTGCAGTACTACCTGTCTAGCTTATTTAACACACGCAAAAATTGGGGTAAGGCTCCACTTCAATCAGTGAAAGAGTGGGAGTAAATCCTTTGTCTTCTCTATTAGAGGGCTGTGCAGCAAATCCAGATGTACAGCTGATTCATCTTGGAAAAGCGCAATCTATCCTGTTCAAGCATCTATTCACCTTCATGAGAAATGGCGTAAGTGGAATTATAATGTTCCTCCATACAAAGCTTGTAACTGTGAAGTTGAAGGGTGTTGGTGTCCTAACTCTTTTCTTTCTATTTTAGATCCAAACTGCACACTTGGAAGTGGGCATCAGATGTCTAAGAACAGTCCTGATGCTGATGCAGAGCTTCAAGGCATGCAGTGGAGAAACTTGGTAATACAACTCGCACAAGACCAAAGGAATCCAAAAGAATTTCCAATACATTAAATGCATCCTTTGCATTTAACATTTGTGAACTGACCAGAAGTTCACTGATTGCTATGACCTTATGTAATGTTTCTTCAACAGTAGGTTTTCACTTCAATGATCCTGAAATTGTTTAATGAGAGGCTCTTCCTACTTAGAATGCAACTGAAAGAATGGGCAATAATGCTAGGACTTCACCTGGAATACAGCACCTGAGGTAAATTACAATTACAATTACAAATTACAATTACAAATGCCATTATGGGTTTTCGAGGCTTTGCAGGCTGAAAATGGCATGTGGGCTATTCTTTGGGAACTTTGATTATATTTCACTAAAAGGCAGAACCAGTGCAGTTATTTTGGAGTTTGAGCTGAAAACAGGAAAATGAGAAATATTATGCAAGTTCTAGTTGATTTTTTCAGAGACTAGCAGAAATTTTATGTTTCAAAAGGTCTCAGAAAGAAAAAATCTGTCTTCTGAGCATCCTTTCTTTGCCCATGGTTTCGTGATATACAAGCAGCAGTTGGCATGACATGGTGCTGTGTGCACTACAATTTATATAACACAAGAATGACTGCCCTCCCTCACTGAGCAGGTATCTCAAGTGCATGCAACCCTGCACACTCCTCATCTCCTCACCAGAGAGCCCTCAGGTGTCCTCTGTCCCAGTTATACCTTACAGGCAGAAAGATCTAAGACCCCACTATGTCCAGGGACTGAAGCAGCATCCTCTTTGGCATCACAGTGTGGTTATCCTGCAAACTGTTATTATTTGTCTTGGGTTACATCTACTCTTTAGGGTCATATTGTTTTGTTAGAGGTAGGAAACAAGCCACAGTAGAAAGAAGGGCTCGTGCTGTAGACTGTAATCAATACCATAGAATTATACCATACCCCTTTTTTAAAGGAAACAGTGGTTGCAAATATTGTGTCATGCCATCATGGCTTTTATTTAGGGTACTGGGTATCTTGGATACTCTTCATGGCCTACAATGAGTGGCTAAACTCTTTTTTTAGTTTGGGAGAAAATATAAAACACATGGACTCAAGCAAAACAATCTCCTTTATTCTTTAGGAAACAGAGACATTTCATCAGCTGCCCCTTCTAAAATCTCAGGATCATTTCCCCCAAAATACAACACAAGTCTTCGCTATTTATTGAAGGAAAGCAGAAAGAGGCAAGTCTGCTGTTGGCTACTCTATCTTCTTCAGAACCAATTGTTTCATATTCTCTAGGTAATATCTGTATGTAATAAGATATTGTTTAAGAGTATATGGAGTTTGTAATACGAAGTCTTTCAAGATCCTGGTATTCCTTAATCCTTGCCAATGAGGGTGCAGATTGGAATGCAGCAAGGAATACATATGCGTTGCACATACTGGCATTCCTGAAGCTCAAGTCAGAGACTCATGCCACTATTAGCAGCCTGAGAGTCCTCTCAGTACATTTTACCTATTGGGTTGTGTTGGAGTCAAGGACCTTATCTGGAGCTTGCTCCAGGCTGTTTCATTTTAGCGGGTTTAATTATTTAAAATTTATTCACAGGTAGCAAGACCAGACCTGCCTGGGGACATGCTCAGTCTAGATTATGAAGTGTGCTTGCTTTAGCTTGTGGTTCTAGAATAATAGAAGGAACAGTAAAAAGCAAACAAGTGTATATTTAACTGTTGTTAAATAGAATGGAAGTGCTGCTACTTACATACTGAACATACATATGTGTTTTTATAGTATAAAATCACTTAACAAAAGAAAAAAAACAATTAAAAAAAACCCAAGTAAGCCCAAACTGAAACCAGGTGAGGACTCAATTCACCCCTTTCTTTATGAGGGCAGCATATCACGAGGGTAGTTCATCATTCAGTTTTTTATTATGTCATATAAAAAGTTGAATATTACTGGACTTGGTGCAATTTTTTAGCATTTCCAGTAGAATGATCTGTAAAAGATATCCTTTTCTTTACCATCTGTACAATGCAAGGCATTTAAAAATTCTACCACTAAAACTTATCCAATCAATGGCACAGCATAGCATCTTTAGATAGTTGCAAAATGCATTTTATTCTTCCAAATGAAAGATGTGATAGAAATTTTGTTGTAATAAACTGAATGATTGGATTATGTTAGTTTGGTTTTTATTCTGAAGAAAGAAGACATTTGAGAATTCCCTCCCTTGCCTTTGCAGAAAGTGTCTCTCTTATTGCCATTTTTGGCAGTCTTCTTTTTGTCCCTCGGGTCTGCCTGACTCCATGAAGTAGTTTAGGCTGGAAGTTCCATGGCTGCAGTTAGCACTAAGCACTCCTTATAGGAATCACCTCTTGTAAGCTTCAATTAACACTGTAGCAAACATTTTCATTGACTTTGGTGATTCAATGCAGAGAGTTATTACTCAAATTGCATATTAACATGTATTTGATATAATCAGATAACAAGATACTACTTCTTGTTTCATTTGTTATGTAACAGTGAACAGCTTTTCCTTTGGATTGACATGGAAAGGGAATAAATAATTGAAGACTATTAAATTCTGAAAGAATAAACAAGATATTTTTGGCATCTGAGCATAACACGACAAGACAGTTCTGAAAAGCATATGACCAATCACCATGAAGCTGAGAAATAACACTCAATGTCTGAGCAGGTACAAATCAGAAGGTGTATTCTGGAGCCCTAGCCATTGCTAGGGGCAGGATACTGCATTAGCTAGACTAATGGTCTAATTTACCATGATAAATCCTTTCAAATACCTTGTCAAAGTGCTATTCTTGGATTTTTTTCCTTCATGGACAGAACTGTGACAGGTGCTCAGATATAATGGTGAATACCTTAATCATTGTAAAGTAGATTTTGATGGGAAGTCTCATTTCCGGATGGGAAAACTATTCTGTTTCATTTGGTGATTTTCAAAGTCAAAGTGACATTGTGCACAAAAAGGGAGTGTGCTTTTCTAACATGCTGCATCTTGTTAAAAAGTTATACTCTGTATGTTTCAGATCACATCTGAGTATCTCCTGTAAATACCTTGAAGAAAATTTGTTCTATAAAGACTGCATAGAGTTTATGAAACTATTCACACAGATAAATAAGGACAAATCCAAGTGTAGATTGTGTCTGCACAAATATTATGTGTATTGTACATACGTTTTTTAAACTGCAGACACAATGATTTGCATAAAGAGTGCATCCATTTTTAAATATATCTTTATATTCTCTTGCTAATTTTGCTAGTTTGATAAACAGAGTAGCTACTTAACTACCCCAACATCCTCACCCTCTTTGTTCAGTTTCATGGACCAGAATGAGCATTTCAACCTGGAAATTAGTTGGAGGGAACTTGTATAAAGGGAGCAGCATGCATCCAGTAGGCAGATGCATAACACTGCAGCTGACATGCCATTTGATTTCAGTAATTTCAAGAGAAGTCTGGCAGGATGGCAGTAGAGCAGAATAGGAACACCTTCTGGATTCATGGGGACAACTTATGCAACACTTGATTACTGAGATGTCTTGGAACTGAAAAGATATATAGGAAACTTTAAGAGTTTGAACAAGAAAATAATGCAAGCCTCATTAAAATAGGCATCAGCCATGTAGATTTTTATCTTTTCACTCTCAAAATAAATAGCTACATTACAATAAAGACTGAAGAATTCTCTATGTTTCAAGTGCCATTTTGAAATACCCTAAATGACAGTGTAATTTTCTCTTTCAAATAGAAATTAATGTCCGTTAATTCGCTTTTGTTGATTCTACTGTTGTGCCTCGCTGTCATTAATTATAATCTGTCAGCTTTTCCTGTGATGCAACCCTGAACAGCAGCAGTTTGATACATGCAATTAAACTGTTCACTTTTATAATTTAATTTAGAAAACAAATAACAGCAAATGGTGTTCTGCATCACCTTCCACTCTGGAGTAAAATGAGCGATCCCCATTAAAATCGATCCGTAACCTTTAGTTAGGGCTGACTTACAAAGCCACTGTCACAGTACAAAATCCATAGTTCATTACTAATTTCTAGGACCATTTCCACCATGTTCTCTGCCACAGTAGTCTCATTCATTCATTCAAATCAACCTCATTACCTGACAGCCATTTCCAGTCCTTTCTATCCATTGCCATACACATCTATTACTACTGGGTGGCTAATAAACAAACTTGTGATTGTACTTTTCTATTCCACACCCTGGGATTTATTAACACAGGTCTTCTGGAAACCTGTACTTGGAAAATTTGTGCATGCAAACCATCACAGTTAGCACCTTAAACCCGTGTGCTTTACAGCTATACTGAACACAGATACAGAAAGATACACATGCACCATAATGCACCAGATGCATGCAGAAGTGTCTATAGAGAGTTCAAAAGCAGAGCTGGGTAACCTTTCTTGCCTACTGTTTTACTTTATTTTAAAGTATGTCAAATATTTCAGTTATATGCTGGAAGACATGGTGATCCTTCACAGATTCAGAGGAGCTACTGATTGCTGGACACACAGAGCAGACTCAAGTGCTAGCAGTGATCCTACACCAATCACACTGAAGACCAAGTGGACCAGCTGCTCCTCTAAACTACAGCACTTCACTATAAACTCAAAAAAGGCTACATGTTGTCTGGAGGTGCCCTGAGTTTAGCACATTTAGCCACATCCCCACAAACTGAGAACAGTGGTTTGTACTAGTTTTGCATCTTATGAGATCTCTTTTCTGCTAAACAGAAGTCCCAGAAGAAGAAAAGGTTTAACTGAAGTACAAGAACCTGCAAGAAATTTCCCTTACATGCAAAGATCCCTTTCAAGCTTCTAGTTCTACATCAGAAAAAAACCCCAACACAAATCACCTCCAAAAAAACAAGGAATTTACCAAAGAAAAACTTCCATCAAATAACCAAGACACTGTAATTACTGTACTTACTGTACTCAGGGAGAGATCTCATCAAGCTCAATGACATTTCTTTTTGAGGAAAGATGGGATATGGGTTTGATCTTTTATGATTAACTCTAATTTTTCTTCTTCTGCTCATTCAGTTGAGGCGACAGATTACAAAATGAAAAGATAAATGCACTGAGGCATAAAGACAAAGTCTGTCACCCACTTCTCACCTCATGGCCAAGAGGAGTATTTTGCATATCAGTAACTGGCAGGATGCAGAATGGTGAATAGATGCCATATTAGGTTTAGCCAATTAAAATTCAACTTCTGTAGAATGTAATACTGAATGTTAATCAATGAATATATTACAATAAATGTAATTCAATGAATGAATATTTGAATGTAATATGAATTCTTTATTTTGACTAGTATGGTTTTTGAAAGCAGAAGAAAATCCAGTTTTGATTGTATACGTAGTAACATATGGACACTCTTGTGAAACTGCATTTGTTTCAAAATTCTCAAGTGTATTCATCATGTTCTTATAATGTTTCTTCCTTCTACCTTCTGTGGTATTTCCCTGAATCACTTTGAACAGATGCAATATGTTTTCCCTAGGAATATAGGCCAGCTTGTGAGGAAAGCTGGAATAATTACAGCAGCTTTTGGCTTGTTCAACATGACTATGTAAGTTGTGTCTATTTGATAGCAACATAAAAGAATCTGTCTTTGGTACTTTTTGCTGCTCCTTTAATTGCTGCTGCTGCAAATAAGAATGATACTTGCAGAGTGTTTTTCATGTTACATTTATGAACTCAAAGAGATTTTGGTTAGAGGTCTTCAGCTCTTTTGCTGAAGTTACCATGAGCTCTGTTTAATGCTTCAACATTTTCTCTGTATCTGGTTGATAACATATTTTTTCCACTGTTTCCATGAACTGTTTCAGAAGATTCCCACTCATATATACGCCAGAATGACAAAACACTAGAGGTCAGAAAAACAGACAGCCATGGGAGTGCTGCAGGGAAAAGTCCCACGGTGTAGAAGCTGTTTATATACTACAGGGCACATTTCTACATGCAGGGTCCTATATCACATTCTTGGCTGCTGCCTTTGTACCTTCACCTGCAAGCATTTGCTTGTGAATTGCAGTGACTTTTTCCATCAATGCTGAAAGAACAGGACCAAAGCTTTGATAACAGTTGCCTTCAGGTGCTGTGCCATTGTATTAACCCACTAGCACGTTATTCCCTCTAAATCCAGAACAGTGTATGTTTCCTCTGAATGTAAGAAGCAGCCTGAGAACTGATGGTTTCCACTAATTACAAAATTATCTCTGGCTATTTTAGCGTCTGAGGACAACAAACCTTATCACTATACTTACCAGAAATCCATTAGTTTCTCCAATAAATTGGCAGGGACCACATTGGTAAAGATTTTTATTTTATCTTCCTTCTTATAAAGGAAGTGAATCAATATGGATTCACTGAAAAGTTTGCACTTTCGGAGTGGAAAATATTCAACAGTTGTAGCTGAAATTATGAGACTGAAGATTACACCACACAATACAATAATCAATGCCAAAGACATGTCAGTGCACTGGTGAGTCTGAAGGGCAACTGTGGTTCTCCTATTATTTCATTCAGAGCACTCATGAAATATGAGAATTGGCTTATATTGACGTAACTGAAGTTAAAATATGATGGATATAATTAGTGCCAGTCATTTATATAAAGCAAATAGTATTGCTTTATGCCAAATTTATTGACAAATCTGACACATGATGAAATGATATTGTTATCATGGAATGTCTCACCTTTTCATTTTACTTCAGCTTCAATTGTAAGTAAGAGTAAATTTTAAATAAATTTAAAGGGAATTTTAAAGAAAATTCATGGCCCCTGTAAACTGCTGTAACTGCTATTGAACTACAATATGGATGTCTCTAAGACAGATAGAAATGCAGTTCCCTCAAAGCAATGACTCAAAATGAAGGCTTTCTTTAGAATGTTCCAACTTTTACACAATCATTACTTAGTCACTTGAAAAAATGTCTGTCTCCATGAGAATAATTACTTGGAATCCACAGGTCAGAGACCATACAAAAAGACCTTTTAAAATTCTGTGTCATCAGCCATGTCCTAAACAAACAGCCATTTTTTAGAAAATGCCAAATAAAATAATGACATTGATTTTTGTTTATTAAAACATAATACAAATTCCCCAAGAAGAGTAAACTACAGTATTAGAAACAAGTGAAGAGAAGGAACTGAGAAACTTAATCCTCTTTGAGACCAGCAACTGAAATGGCCACAACAACCCCATGGAGCACTATAGGCTGGGGGCAGACTGGCTGGAAAGCTGCCCAGCAGAAAGGGACCTGGGGGTGCTGGTCAACAGTGGCTGAACATGAACCAACAGTGTGCCCGGGTGGCCGAGAAGGGCAATGGCATCCTGGCCTGTATCAGCAAAGTGTGGCCAGCAGGACCAGGGCAGTGCCCTGTACTCAGCACCTCGGGTCCTGTCCAGTTATGGGATCCTCATTACAAGAAGGACATTGAGGTGCTGGAGTGTGTCCAGAGAAGGGCAATAATGCTGGTGAAGGCTCTGGAGCCCAATTCCTATGAGGAGCAGCTGAAGGAGCTGGGGTTGTTTAACCTGGAGGGAGACCTTACTGCTCTGGTACAACTCCCTGAAAGGAGGTTGTAGCCAGGTGGGGGTCAGTCTCTCCTCCCAGGCAGCCAGTGACAGGACAAGAGGGCACAGTCTTAAGTGTGCGAGAGGAGGTTTAGGTAAGACATTAGGAAGAAACTCTTCACAGAAAGGTGATTAGGCATTGGAATGGACTGCCAGGGAGGTGGAGTTACCATCCCTGAAGGTGTTTAAGGAAAGACTGGACATTGCACTCAGTGCCAAGGGATAGTTGACAAGGGGATGTTTGGTCACAGGTTGGACTCAATGATCTTGGAGGTCTTTTCCAAACTAATTGGTTCTGTGATTTTGTATTTTTTTTGACAGCTGTTAGTCAATGGAAGGAACTAGAACTTCTTTTGTCTCTACAATACTGGACTATATTCCTTCAAGCACAAAGATGTTTTAGTGTAAGAAAATAAAATGTCCATTGCATTTTCTCCTGCTCTGGGAGCTGAAGCATTTTCTTATTGCTCATGCTTTGGGCAGTAAGGCTTATTTTAGGGGCTGTTTTTTATTGATGCTTGCCCTGGCACTGTTTAGAAGAGCCCAAAGGCTCATTTAATGTTTCAGGCTACTAGCAATGATGTGTGAACTGACTTCCATGAGGAACTCCCAGGCTGATCACCTGCTGGTAGATTCCAGCTTCTAAGCAATTTCAGATAAAAGAGAAAGCCTATATCATGTTCTTCACATTAATCTAAAATGTTTTAAAGACTGCAGGTTTTTGTAAGTTAATTGCAGTTAAGTGTTTTTTGGCTATGTAGAGTATAGCAAAAGATTCTCGTGGGTTGATTTCTTTAGTCAGTTGCAGGAGGAAACCCCAGATTTATGACAACCTGGCTTCAGCATGACCAACCAATTGTTAAACAAGATTTTTGAGAGCTAAAGGATATGGCAATTTGTTCTCAGTAATGAGAACAGAAACTTGTTTTCCAGCATGCAGAGTGAACATTAAGCTATAACCCAATCCTCCAACTCTTCCTTATAAAAATAGGCCCATTTATCCCACCGAGGATCCTCAAGTCTGAAGTTTTCAGGAACTAGTCTTCTAAAGGATTTTCCTTACTTTTCTACCTACTTTTAATTCCTACAAGAATTCCTACACTATTTTTTTCCTGTTTGTTAATGGAGGAAATGATAGGTGGTTTACTCTCCTTCTGTTTTCAGTCCTGCCCTTTTGGCCTGTGTTAGAAGGCAAGTTCTGTGACTTAATCTATATTATTAAGCTATCTCTCTAAGCAAGATGTAGTATATAATTGTACATGTATTTTGGAAAAAATGCATAGTGGAGAGATTTCAGGAGTATTCCAGTTACCCTGCTTTAGAGATGATCAGCATAGTAGTGGAAAACCAAGTCTGTGGGTATCACAGAATCACTGAATACCCTGAGTTGGAAGGGACCCACAAGGACCACTGAAGTCCATCTCCTGCTATGACTGAAGAGTCATAACGGTGACTTCCCCAGAGTTGTATTCCACTACTACCTTCAAGCAGGTTTTTTCCTAATTTGCTCTATTTTTAGAAGAGAAAAATCTTGATGGATAAAGATGTTTGCTGATACTGATAAGTAACGCAGACATTGTTGACACTAACAGAATTTTAATTTTATCCATGTTGTGGAGCCATGTAAGTCTACAGTGCACTGGTGCATAAGAACTTAACTGACAAGGCAGTGTTACTTAATGGACAGAATAAAACACCATTTGCTTCCGTATGGCAACCATTGGTAGAATCCATGCTCCAAGCTCTGCACTGACAGACACCCAGTGGAGCCTGCCTGTGAGCATGCATGTGCCTCAACATCCCAAGTGTTTGAAAAACAGTGCTCACCAATCTGGTAGGCCTGTCTCCGCAGTGTTCTGGAAGCTCTGTGTCCCTTCTTCTTTAAAAACATCTGGCTTCCTGAGGGTAAAGGAAGCAGAAGGGGTATAATAAAGAGCCAGGGAAGGAGAGAGTCTCCTGGGGTCAAAGGGAAGCTCTGTGCCCAGCTGTGTCCCCCTTGGTGGCTCTGAATATTCAAAATAACCATGGGAAATGCTTCCTCTTTGCAAGGCCAGCCCATGGGAGAGAAAGGGATGGCATGGGAACATCCTTCTATTACAGTTTGGACTGGCTTCTCACAAGGATTGAAAAGTGACGTTAAGGAAGGATTTAGGCTCAAGTGGGCATGCCAAGAATGCATAGTTCATTTTCCCTTGCAGAGCCTATGGAGAAACTTCTTTACTCTTGACTTCCAAACCGAGCAAAATGAAGTGTTACACAACTTGTCATTTTGGAAGGAGGACCACAGATATGGGAAAATATTTTGAGATGAGCCCCACTGAAACATTTTTACTCACACTTTTAGCTTCTTATTCAGGAAATGGGTCCCAAGGCATAATAACTGTCACCTTCTTGACTACAAGGGGGAAAGAGCTATTCATCCTAAATTTATAACTCCATAGTCAATAAAGATGCCACTTCATTCATGAGAAGCTTCATATCCAGCAACCCTTCTGCAAGAGGCAGGATCAGAAAAAATGTCCCAAACTGAGAAAGTTCCTCCTATCAGGACCTTATATAAAAATGCTTAATGTTTTGCTATGAACTCCCATTTTATGAAGGCAGCATTACCTTTTACATATACGTCTTTCACGTCAGTTTTACTGTGAAGAAACTATTTTTAGACAGTGTACTTTGTAGCAGGAATATGAAATAAATAGAAATCTATGTTTTTATACTCTTAAATTTAAAAAATCTTCATTTGATATGAAGATATTTAAATATACCCTTAAAAACCCCCTAAAATAAAATATTAAAAACTGAAATGGACCATGTCACACCTCATCACTGCACAACTCTTGAGCCATTTCTTCTTATCAGCTGGCTGGACTCTTAACAGCAAGTCAACCTCTGTGCCCAGTCCCCAGCCCAGACTCAGCTCATCCTGCACACAGCAGCTTCAGCCTGGTATTTGAAACATTGCTCCTGGGCACAGACAGGTCCTGTCTGAGTGAGCACCATGAGGATCAGACTGGGCCAATGCCCCTGCACTACTGTTATACTGTTACATGTGCACACGTCTCTGCCAACACAAAATCAAAAATCCTCTTTTATTCACCTTGTCAATCCATGCCAAGCTTCTTCTCATAGGTCACATCAGAAAGTGTCTGTGACATCAGATGCACACTAATGTTGCTTGGAAGTACTGGAATACCACTAAAACTGTTCAGGTTGGAAGTTTAGATACCCATTTCTTTCTGACAGGTTTACCAGGACAGCCATTTCCAAAAATGGCTGCAGTCCCTCATTTGTTCTTCCGTTGATTGCCAGAGAACAAAGTTCATCTTTATTTCTCAAACATGGGGTGACTGTGTCAGGCCCACAAAAGATTTTCAAGTTTCTTGGGAACCCAAATTCCTATATATGCTCTAGATATTAAGAAATTTGCAAGTCATGTAAGTGAATGGTATTTTGGCCTCTACAAGCTTACGCTCTCTTGAAAACAGAACTTATGAGGAGAACTTATGTCTCCAAGTACTTTTAAAATTGTTAACACAGTCTCAAAAATAGACCACAGTAATTTTTATTTCCATCCAACAAATAGATTCCCCTCTGTTTTCAAGACAGGATTTTCATAGTATTCTGTCCTCTTTAGTGTCATGTTCTACAGCTGGGCTGTGATTCTATAAATGCTAATTCAGGAAGAAGTCCATGCTTGTGTTGAAGACAGTTAGGAAAATGACACACTGTTGTGCATTAACTTTGCACCTGTCATCTCTACAGAATTGAAATGTTATTACCTGTCAAATGAGGTAGTTTCCTGCTAGTACAGAGGATTCCCTGGGACTTGCACTGTCCCATTTCACAAGTTCTTTTTTTCACCTTGCTCTTGGCTCAGACTTTCCCTTCTGTTTTCTGAACATATGCATTGGATGAGATAACTTGTCAATATGACAACTTACTTGAAGTTTTCCTTAATGATTACCAGGAGTTGTTGTGATAGATATTGAACATTTCTGCTTGAAAAGGAGAATATTTTTGACAGGGCAAAATGGAGACAACCTGACATCTGAATCACCTTCAAACCATTACCCTGTGTCCATGCATTCATTAGGCTACTATCACACTTATAACACCATCATTCTTTGAGCAGATCTAGAACTGAAGTCAGCAAAAACTAATACTCTGCCATTTAATTTAAGGCCTTTTCTCTAAGAAGCATTCTCCTGCAGTTATTTGTTAAATGACACTACTACTACTAGGACTGCTCCTACTATTACTACTTCTTTTGTCTGCAGTACAGTTGACTGTACGCAAGGTGGGCACTAAACTGGTGCAGGGAGAGGTCAGGATTCTGTGCCTGAATTCTATCTGTAACTCATATTCTAACTCATATGATGACACATGTCAGGCTGATATTGCATGAGAAATTCTGGAGTTGGAAAAGTCTCTCTGCTCTTCTCCCTCCACTCCAGATTTTCCATCAGAATTATAATACTGGTGATTACATACAATCCACACAAGTACAGAAGATTTAAATCCTTTTTGGATGGCAAACATAAAATTCAAGCAGACTACACCTTTGAGTAAGATCTCAGTATCCCTTCCAAAACATGACGGGACTCTTTCAAAGCCTTTATTTTAGGGAGATCACAGAGTAATGCTGTCACAATAGCCAGGGATGTACCTGTCATTTAGGAGCTCTATGGCAAACAATATGTCAAAAAGGGTAGGTATATACATAAGAGACAAAACACCTCTAATGTAGAAAAGCTCTCATAGGCTTTCAGGATTTATCTCATTGGATTTTAGAACTATTCAGATAAATTTTTAAAGCAAGTGAGCAGATTATGTGCATTTTCTAAATTCTTTTCCTAAGGAGAGAGAGATTCTTTCTCCACTGTGAGATCACAGTCTCACAAATGGAAATGCACCTGGAAGCAGCTGATGTTACACATGTCTCAGAATAAAATTATAAGGGAATTAGAAAATAGGGAAAAGAATGCAGAGAAGGGGGAATTGCACTCATGTAAAGAAAGGTAAAAATAGAGGGAATTCAGTTGACTACATACGTGATCAAAATTCTTTAGCAAGTTTAATAGAGAGTTTCTCAGAAGAAAAGCTGCCAAAATGGAAGAAGACATCCTAACACAGAGGCCCATGCTATAGCACATTTTGCTAGGGCTAAATTTTACACTTGAAACAAACAGTGAATAAAAAGTACAACACAAATGAAATATTCAGACACAAAAATACCCTGGTAATTAGACTTCTACAGATCAGATCAGAGATAAAACTTGGTTTTATCAATGCTTTTTAAAGAGCCAAATAATTTCATAGACTATAAAAGCAAAATAAATGAAATTAAAAGCCTCTTCTTCTTGGTCTTGTAATTAGGAGGCAACACTCAAAAGTACATTGAAATACCAGCTCAAATGGCCAGTTGTTGTTTTAATTTTTAGCAAGTGATTCTGAGATTCAGACAAAAATGTAAGACACAACAGGAAGAACAACATCAGAAGGGTTCTTCCTTTTCTTGGGTTTGCATTTGTTTCTTGTGTTTGGAGTAGTTCTGGAAATAGATATATCTTCCACTTCTACTCAGAGATGTGTGCCTTTCAAATAGTCTGGCTTTACATGCTAAGAACACAAGTAGAGAAAATCCTGGCTTCTGGACAGATATAACTTCACGTATAGCATTCCCAGGTCTGATCTCTTCTCCTCTTGCTTTCTTCTAGGATTTAAACTGTAAACTTTATCTATGTGTTTTGGAATTGCTGTTTTTACCTTGAATATTGAGTCATACATACCATTTATGAGAACAGAAACAAACAATGACAATCTTAGAAGACATTGAAATGCTTCCAAAAGAAATAAAATATTGATTTCAAATAAAAATACAACTGTAGGCTAAGTAACACTTGAATGGTCAGTTCAAAATGTAACTTCATATATGATTAATATGCAAAGGCATTTTTAAAATGTTTCTAACTATTCTTCAGACATCCATAGACATGCTGTGTGCTTCACTATCCCTTTTACATATTCTCTTGGAATGTATTTACATACATGACAGTCCTGGGCTTTGAAGCAGCTGGACAAGCTATTTTTTTACCTAAACACCTCTGAGAGATTCATATGCTGAAATGACATGCAGGAATACTGACCTCTAAGTTTGCCTTTGCAAATAGTGCTCTAAAAGATTTTTCATGCTTGAATATTAGATGTGCAAATACGACTGAAAAGGATCTATTAAAAAAATAGGGAAACCCCACCCTAAATCTAAAGTATGGGAAGGAAGAAATACATTGCTATGACACATTAAAAAAAAAAGGATAAGTTTTTAATTTTTCCTTCTGAAAAGTATGTTTGCTTGTATTTTTACTGTACCTGTAGATACTGCAGGCATTGCAGGGGTGTAAAATCTTCCTACTTTTCAATGTCTGAATAAATTTTATACATACAAAATACACATATACATGAGCATACACAAACATACACAGTCTATGGTTTAACTTCAGTAAACCATAAAACAGACACTGAAGGCTTGTTCATCTTATCTACAAACATGCTAACTAAGTGTCAAAATTTTACCCTCTCTGGTAAGTCTATTGCATTTGTTCAGGTGCCATGGTACTCCATCAACTCAGTCATGTTAGTCCAAAACATATATACTAAAATATCCACATGGGCAACGTTCTGTTAGCAGCTTTATTATGTAATGAAATAACACCATACTTCTTATCAAGCTGATTTACACAATCCAGATTTTCCTTTTGATTGAAACAGAACTGCAGATGCATTTTACTGTAAATATATGGATTGGGCATGTGAGTGTGGAAGAATGGCAGAGGACTTTCTAAGACTGAATCTTGATATGAGATGCAGAAGGTTTTTGGCTAGCCAAGAGCACTGAATTATTCTTTCAAAACTTACAGCAAAGTACAAAATCACACTGCAATTGGAGCTCATGATTTCTATTCTATGAGCCAAAGTAACTACCTCTGGAGAAGTGACTGCAGAAGCATAAAACCAAAAAAGCATGAAACCAAGTTTAAAAGTAACTCTTACTACCTTTGTCAAGGTAATACTATTTCAACACTCAGAGAGATCATCTTATTACTGAGGATTCAAAAGTATCAACCTCTTTTATAACTGAAAGCAAAGCTGAAGACACTATTTGTGAGTGATATGTTTGCTGTCTGGTTTTCAGCCAACATCCAGAAAGTAAAAATGGGTCACAAAACCTATTTGTAAAAGGAATAGAAAAGTAAATAAATTCTTTTGGGCCTCTCACCACAAGACACACACTCCAAAGCTTGGGGAGGGTCTGGAGCACAAGTCCTGTGAGGAGCAGCTGAGGGAGCTGGGGTTGTTCAGCCTGGAGAAGAGGAGGCTCAGGGGGAACCTTATTCCTCTCTACAAATACCCAAAGGGAGGGTGTGGCCAGGTAGGGGTTAGTCTCTTCTCCAAGCAACGTGGGACAGGATAAGAGGAAGTGGCCTCAAGTTGCACTAGAGGAGGCACAGATTGGATATTAGAAAAGTTTCATCAAAAGGATTATCAAGCATTGGAACAGGGTGCCCAGGAAAGTGATGGATTTTCCATCCATGGAGGTATTTAAAGACATAAAGATGAGGCACTTTGGGACATGGTTTAGTGGTAGGCTTAGCAGGGCTGGGTTGGACTTGATGACCTTAAAGGTCTTTTCCATCCTAAATGATTCAATGATTCTAAAGTTGTTTGCTATTTATTACACAGAGCTTTCAAGATTATTTATCTTCACAGAAACTCCATGCCTAGGAGGTCACAGAAAAAATTCCTCAAGGCAATGGAGTACATAGCCACATTCTGTACAATGACCTCAAGTTAAACTCTCCATTTGATAATGTTGACTTTATAGCAAAGTTGAGACTATAGATATTTGATTAGGACAAGGCCATAAACAACAAACAAGCTTCACACTCCTCTTTTTCCAGAGGGGGCTACTAGAGAAAGCATCTTTTCTGCTGGATAAGCACAGCGCTAATGACAGTATGTAAGTTGTCATTGACAGTAATGTTCGTAACAGTAGCTGTTACTTTTGGTCCTGCAGGTGGTAAAAAGTTCCACCTACAATATTTTACTGGAGAAAATCCTTCTTTTACACAGAGATGACTCTCAGGAGCTGAGAGCCTTTTTGTGGCTGCTTTCTTTTTTCTCAGCTACACAAATCTAGAGTCCAATCTTGGGATATAATAGTTTATTTGAAAACTTCTCTACCTATGTTTTGAAGTTTAATAAAGTCCTTATAATATAGGAAACACTCTAGAGATCCAGGATATTTAGATATCATTCCTGGAAAGAAGAGTCTCACAAGTTTAGACTCTGTTGGTATGAAATCACCACCTGAAATTGGAAGCATTCATGGGCAGGAAGTTTTAGGTATTTATTGCTCTTTGGAACAGCAATGGTGTTCTGCTAGGCCAGAGAAGCAAAAATGATGCCTGGATGTAGTGACAGTATCCAGAAGGGTTTGCTTTCCCTAAGATCACAACTACAGCTGCTGGTTGCTATTTGTCACATCCCCTGTATGAATACTTCAAATACAACTGTGTTTCTTGCAGCCACTAGGAAGGTTAGTTTAATTATTGTAAAAACATACAATGGTTGGACCATTCATATACTTTCTGTCACGTTAATGATGTTTTGTATTGAATACTGCAGTGGGAAGACTGGTTTTGAAATTACCAGTTCCCTTGCAGTAACCTTGTCTCCCTGGCTGGGACTTTGTCACCAATCACTGAAATGTGGCTGCTGAAACTCACTATCTTCTGTCTTTTTTTTTTTTTACCTTCCCCTCCTCTTTTAACTACCCAGTAGAACAACCTGAAAAACTGCCTGTCAAACCAAGTCTGTCAATTGGTTTGATATCCAAATAAAGAAATAAGAAAGCCTGTTCAAAGACTCTGGGGCTCAATAAATTAAGAAATAGGTTATGCTAAGAAACTTAAGTCATGGATGGCAGGCACTGCACAGTCTTGCAAAGGACAAAAAACTGAGCAGTTTAATCACTTATCCTAGAGCCCTCAACACATAGGACTGCACTACCACTGGGAAACAAGGAGTTTCTGTCAGATGAACAGAAAGACCTATCAGTAGGGTGCTACTCTGTGGTAATCGAAGTAAAGAGACCAGTAAACTTCTCAGACAAAAAAGATCTCTTTCTTCCACATATTTCGGGACATGTAGAGCAACATGTAGCAGTGGGGCCTTCCTGAAAAGACAACTGCTCAGAATCTGACAAAATTTTATACTATAAATTAATGGAAAGTAAACGCTGAGATAAACTTTCCTTCTCCCTTCATTGGGTCAGAAAAATGTATAGCTGCTGTGGAATTGTCTCCTCTGCTGTGTATGCTTGGAATGACACTGCAGCAGTAAGAGATATCTGTGTCAACAAACAGAAGGCAAAACAAAATAAACACTATCACATAAAATTTTTTTCAAATGGTTCGTCTTAATGCTAGAAAAGACTTACTTATTTCTCTAACAAAAAGGGTGAAATACCTTCTCCAAGATGTGCCCTGTCACACCACTGACACTTGCAGTGAGTGACATTTTCTCTGGTATTTCTTTTTTCCATGGATGCCATCAAGTGCATCGCATGAATATGAAGTGACATCTTTACTAACATGTGGTACTTACTTATCACCCACAATTCCCAAGTTGATTGTTGGATAGCCATGTTCTTGGATGGTAGCCAGGAGAGTTGAACGGTTACTGTCCCGAATCTTCCCTGGTAGGAGGTCATCTTCAGGATTCAGTAGCTACAAAACCAGAAACACCCTCAGTCAATCTCCTTGGAATACTCTGCCTTTACACAACTGAGAATTTTATTCTTCAGATTGGACAGGATATTTTTAGACACATATCATAAAATATATGTATAAAGCGATATAGTGAATTTAAATTAATAAGATACATAATGTGCTTGTTTAGTCCAATTCTCCATGTTCCTATTGGTTCATGTCTGCAAAACCTTCTTTTTCCTTCTGAGTACCTGGAGTCTAACCTCAAACATTAGGAAACAAAATAAAAGAAAAAAGGTTTCCAAGTTTTAAAGGAACTTCGTGGATATTGCTAACCAGATCTAAAGGTATTAAAGGAAATTTTGAAGTTAATAGTCTACTCACAAATATGTTTTTTAAATACAACAATCTGCATTGGATTAACAGACAGAAGCTTAAAGCTTAGTTCTCATATCATTTACTTTTTCGGATGAAAAACTTTCTCTCAAGACAGTATAATGGCAATTGCCTTACATATGTCATGTATTTTGGAAGCTAAACTACAAAACATACATATGTAAACATATATTTTATATATATTAGGAACTCTTGTAGGACACAGAAGGACAATACAATATTGACAGGAAGTAAATTATAATACAGCTAATAAGAATGTATCTGTCAAAATTTCAGCAATAACATCAGGTAGTAAGGTAACAAACCCCCAGATTGCAGCAAGGCTAAGTTTTGTGCTTTGGCTAGCAGCAATGTTTCTGTGCAGACTTCCACAGATGTTTAAGAAACCCACTGTGCAGGATCTTTTTTAACATGAAACAAAAGAGAATGCCTACAAGGTAAAGGACCCTTTAATGACATATAAGAATCTTCAATCATATAGAAGTTACTCATCAGAAAATCATGATCTCTTAGCCTTGCAGCTCTATGGATTTGTTCTTCAGTTAGCCCTATGTTTCCTGCATGCCACACCCTGTCTATGCCATGAAACCTGGCAGGATTCTTCCTCAGCAAGGCTGGCCTCAGCCACCCACAGTACCCAGCAGTCACCACCACTGGGGTTGTGGAAGTTGCAATGACACCATCAGATGACAAAATTCAACATACTTTCAAAATCTGACGAAATTCAACATATTCAAGCTGTATGAGAACACAGCTATGGAGTTAATGTTTTTATCTGTATTTCAAAAAGTTTATCTCAAAGGACAGTCAAAACTTCATGCTGTCTTTAAATTTCAAGCTGACTTTATCTCAACCCACACGTTCTTTTGGTTTTGCTCTTCCTATTCTTTCTCTGTCCAGCTGTGGGAGGGAATGAGCAGGCATGATTGCTGGCCTGGGTCAACACATCAATAAATTAAGTTAATCTTGAACCTGATTTTTCTAATGTAGTTAAGACAAGGCAATTAAAGCTGGTCTGGAGTTCTATCAACAGGAGATAGTATGGATTTCAATAGATGTTAATATTAGACAAAATATTAAGGCACAATACAACAGCAAGGCATTTGGTAGTAATATTCAGTTTTCAAAGACAGGTTGTTATCTGTCATTTGCACTGTAGCTACAGAGGAGTGCTGCTCAAAAGAAATTATTATTCAGACATGACTGGCAGTATGAAGTAAAACCCTGACTATTGCTGGCAGGAGGAAAGCATCTGGCACATGGTTGGATACTTCATCAAAATTTTGGCAAAGATATTGTGTGAGACCTGTGAGAGAGCCCTTGAGGGAGAAAACACAAGCAGCTGATCACGGGCTGATCCCTCACAAAAGGATCTCCTGTCATGGACTGCAGCTCAAAAAGTGAGTTTGCTTAGAAATAGGGTGGAAGTCACCATCCAAAACACTGTCCTGAAGAAGACATAGTATTTCAGACCAGAATTCTAAACAAGCTTTTTTTTTACCTCATTCCCTGTTGACATTACTGCAACCACTGGAAACTTGTTAACTTCTACTTCGGTCACTCCAACAGTTGCTAAGAGACCAATCTCAGATGGACCCATGTGGGTTCCTTTAGCCAGCACACATTCACCTCTTTTAATGTCATGTCCTATAGGTCTGAAAATCATAGCACAGAAAAAAAAACATGAAAGAGAAACAGAATGAGATTCAAAATTTCTTTCCTTGATTGGTCTTGCTCCAGGTGAGAAGTGTCCATGGATATTCACCAGTGAGATTGTTAACATGTCTGTACTATTCATGGTTAAAAAATGACTTTAAAAATCACTTAACAGAGATGTTTTACTGTTTATAAATACAGACCTGATATCTTGGCCTGGTCGAGCTTGCACCAGGATTCGAACCTCTAGTTCTTCAGTGCCCTACAAAAACAAGGACATCAAATACAGTCAGCTGAGCTACTCAAAGAAGATTAATGTTTCATTTCTCAGAAGTCTACAGAGCTTACAGCACCCATTACACTGACACCTTCTGGTTTAAGCATCATACTGCTCTCTTGATTTGTTTGCCAAGGTTGTAATACAATGTGTGCTACAACTGAACAGCATTGTAAGAAATTCTCCCTTTGATGAGCTCACCGGGGAAGGGCCAGCACTGAATATGCAGTTTTAGCTTCCTATTTTTCTTTTAATGCCTGTGTTTATATATCTTTCCTATGTTACATCCTATGTCTGTCAATTCTCTCAATGAGTGGATTCTTCCTAGTCCTCTCAGCCAACTTGATCTGGTAGAACAATTTCAAAGATGGCACTTCAAAAAGACCATTAATCTGACAGACAATATGCCACTGTGGTAGCAGAGAGGTGGGAAGAAGCTTTATGCTCTAGTTGTTTCAGGATTTTCATGTAGATTCTTGTCGTGGAAACTCCTATTTGAGAGCCTTGCCCAAATCAGAAAGAGGCTTATTCATCTTGTTGATTTACTGTGATCCAGAGACAGTGGCCTGAAAAGTCTGATGTGTTTTCTTCTTCAGAATGTCAATGGTTTGGTGATTCGCTTAATGCCAATAAATGGCACATGACCTATATTGTTAAAATTTAATTTTAAGACCTGCAAGTGGTTTGATGACATATACACACAGCTTTGGGTTAGTGCCAGCCTGCCAGTAGCACTAAATCTAAACTTACTTAGACTGGAACACATTTTGGTTTTACATTATCATGCAATGCTTCATATTTAACTAACTCAAAATATAAATCAAACACCAACATTACAAGACAAACAAGGCATGTCAGAGTCCTTTGAAATTTTTACAGGAATGACAGTGTTGTATGGGACACTGGGACCTCATCTTTTCTTAAAGGTGATATGGTCAGCATTTTCTGAGTTCAAACTAAGTGCTTTAAACTTAAGCCCCCAAAATAAAAGTTAATAAACATGTTATTACAGATTGTGATTCTGTTTATCTACTGTGAAAATTTAAACCACTGAAAACTGAAAACGTATCAACAAAAAAATTTCTTACTTAATCCCAGTATTTTCAAAATATGCTTTTACTGCAAATTCTGTTTCTTTTATACTTGCTCTTCTCATGTAAGGGAAGAGACAGCTTTTGGCTCTGAGTGTTCAAAATGGCTGTGCTGGTGCCCAGGATGGCCTTTTATCTGACACTTGAAGCTTGTGATAAAAATCTGGGGTGATGGTTAGTTCAACAATTATTTTACTTTTATGCCACTCCACTCATGGAAATTTGAAATTTCTGTATCTTTGATAACATTTAAAGATAAGAAAATTTTGAGGGAATCAAGAGGAGAGGCAATGATATGCTTGAGTAATATGAAAGGTCCTATTTAGGATTCCTGGATTAAGGGGAACAAGCTAAAAAAAAAGGCTTTTGAGGAACTCAGTAATCCCAGGTTTGAGAAGCACTGTGAGTGTGGACAACATGGTGATGTGCAGAGATTGTTATTTACAGAACTGATGGATATCTGAGAATGCTTCAGGAATTGGAGATGATTCAAGGTGGCTAAAGGTAGCGCTTGCAGAGAGGTATGGCATTGTGCCGAGAACATCCTTCATTTGGTGTGTGTCAGCAACCTTTCTTGCTGTGTATTAATGTATTTTGAACTATATCTGAGTGGTTTGTTCTGGTGGCTGTTAACGGCATCCACACCGATCCACTGGTGCTCGGGCTGGATGCAGATCTCGCTCTTGTTTGGGTTGATCACACTGGCCTCCTTTCTCCTACAAGGTGACATAAAATCTCAAAATGAAAAGGGTGTAGATATGTTTCTCAATTATTGTGTGTTTGGCAAGCTGATGAGAAGTTTTCTTCCTGATGGATAGCTGTAATTCCCTTCAAACCTGTGACTTCTACAGTCATCTGGGGAATGCTTGTTAAATTTCGGTCCTGCTACTACAACTGGAAGAAGTAAGTTCCTTTTAAAAACAATCTCTTCTCAGAAGAAGATATTTTAGATGTTAGAGATTTCATTTAAGTTACCAGCCCTGAAGGATTTCTTGGCACTAAAAAGAAAAATATTCTTGAAATATATAGCCAACCAGACAGGAAAAGGGAGAGAAAAAAATAACACATTAGACTATACCAAATTGTTATGAGCAGGATTATCAGAGTGGTGTATTCACAGACAAGCTGAAACTGAAGAGTTCTACCTCACCCTTATAGGCAAGAAAAAAGTCGAAAGTGGCTCACCATTCACCCAACCCCCTGAGTTTAAGCACACAGCCAAATAACCTGTTATCACATGCAGAGGAGAATATGCACATAAAAAGTGAAAGACAGGTCAGAGACATCCAAAGAAGTAGAAAATGCCAGGTTATCATGTGTATTGGTCTGCAATGTGACAGTCCTCTCATGATGAGGTGGGCAGTGCCCACAAAAAACTTGCTCACTAAGGCTAATGGAATGATTAATAAGCAGTGAAGGCAATGGTTTATTTTACATGAAGATACAATCTATAGATACACATCTGTAACCTCAAAGCAGGATTGACTGAATAATTTCTCTGACAGGAAGGGCAGCCTAGACAGCTTGCTGACTTCATTAGATGTAAAATCTATGCATTTACACTAATAAGGCATGAGAAAGGATCATGAGAGTATGTTTTGGCTTTTGCTGTCTTCATCAGCTTTAAACACAAGAATTCATCTGCCTACACCCCAGCTGCAATCACAGGATAGCACAGAGCTATGGTGATGTGGGACAGCTTGGCAGAACAGCAGCAGAAGAGCAAAGACTGATTTGAGCAGAGAACCACACACACAGCTCATTCCAAAACTGAACTTGGAAGTTGTGTCAACAAGAGACATATCTTCTTGCCTTAAAACCTCTCAGATGACAGCAAACATGATGATGGTGTCCTGAAATCACAGCTGGGTAAGTGAAAGCAATGATTCAGAAGGAATTCTCTGAACACAAAGGAAGTCAAGGTTGTTTATAGAGAGCTCCTGTGCTTCATAAAAAGCACATTTTACTTTGTTAAGACAAACGTGAATACAGAATTAGTACTGTAGTACTCATATTTTTCCTGTGGTGCTTTGCAGCATCTGTAAGGTAGTGCACTAATATGATTCATAGGTATGCTGGAAAATCTGTTCCAATCAAACAGAGTTAAGTCTACATTCTGGGGGCATATGTACCTTACCCATTACCTGAAGATTTTCCTCCATTTTCAGAGGTCTTAAATTTAGCAATTTTCTTATTTTAAAGGAGCACAAAGGTCTATTAAAAAACTTAGTTGTGGTTTAAAGAAATTGGGAGGGACTTACTTCACCTGTTTCATAATAAAACCCCTTATTCTAAACAGACGTATTGGAAGGTATGTATAGAAGACATATTCTCCAAAATCCACCAAATCCACCTTTGCTGAAATGAGATCAACTCTGATAATACAGAACTATCTTCATAGCAAAGTTTAAAAGAACCCATGTCATCTCATGGATTTTGCAGCACTTAAAATAGTTCACTTTCCACAGAAAATCATCTTCAGCTTTAATTACATCAGCAGTAACTCTGCACTGTAACATTTCAATATATTATTCTGGGATCAATATGTAATTTAAGAAAACATTTCCCTTCTTACTTGGTGAGATTGCCACTACTCTGTGTTTTAAAATGTGATTACAACAGGCACTCAAATTGGACTGTAGTCGTGGATCTCCAGAAGACATTTGCCTTTTACTCAAATCATGCTCCCAAGTATTTTGGTGTCACCATTCAACAACTTTGATGAAAATCAGTCAGAACAGGTAGGTCTGTGGTACTGTTATCACAGCCTGAAAAAGTGAGAATTGCTGCTTTGGAACTGATGTGAAAATCCTCAAACTCCTGTGATTATCAAAAGAGCTTTTCTGTAGAACTATCCTTCATATTTACAGGATTGTATCATGAGCCATTTTCTGCTGCACAAAAGAAAAATGAGTTCTGTAACTTGTGACTCACATCATCTGATTCCCTGATGAGCTCTGTATCTTCCACTTGCACCACTGCATCAGCACCGCATGGAATTGGAGCACCGGTTGTAACACGCATTACCTGGCCAGGCATCACAGTCTGTGTTGGCTGGAAAATAAACCAACACAAACTAATCCACTTTCAGAAAGAAAAAACTGAAAGCATTTACACTTTATGCAAATAATCTGAAAGAGTAGAATTCTTATTTGCAGCATGACTCTTGATATACTGTCTGCAATATCAACAGGTATTATAAACTCCAATGTATTTGAAGAGCATTAGGTCTTTGCTGCACATCTGACTTTATTTACATGGCAACATATGAGGTGGCTTCATTTTTTACCCCTTAGATTCTATCACAAGAATAACTTTCAGAAGGGCAGTATACTGATACTCCAGCTGGCTCAGAAAAATAACTGCCTCAGAAATTTAACAGTTAGATGGTGACCTTCTCGAAACTTAGATGTGCACAATTCTAGTAGTTTTCTCTACATAAATATTTGTGCAGAGTACTCTAGTCCCCAGGGTTGAAATTTATTGTATTATTTGGTTGGATTTTTCTTCTGTTTCGTTTTACCAGCACATTATATATGGAAAACCAACAGCTTGTAAGCATAGTAATGTAACCAGATGCTTCATTTTTAAGCTGATTTCCTCATACTGAGAGACAGTTCACAGAGACTACCATCTTTGTGAGGTCAGCGTAGCATAGCCTAAAACTGGTAATATCCTACACTTACATAAAGTCACAGGACATGAAAAAGTTTCAGCAGAAGCAATACAAAGAAGAGAAAAATATCAGAACAACATGGTAAAACAAATGACATGTTTTAAATAACATTTCCCATCAGGCAGGCTATTTCAACACACACTTTTCAAAACCCAGAGTAAAATTATAATTTGACCATAACTACTTAACAAATAACTAACTAAAAGAACATTTCTTAAAAAAATGCCATTAAAAGGAGCTGATATGATGACTGAGATTTCACTGCTGGCTCCCCATGGCAGTTTCAATAAGTGACTTATTTAGGCTTTACTGTTACTACTGCACATGTGCTACACACAGATCTAGGCAGCTGTGAGCAGAGCAACATTTTCTGTATATGTAACACATAGAATTCATGTGCAGATTGACTTCATGTTCCATTTGTAGTGTTGGAATACATCCAGGACTTCTCCAACTGTGATTAGCACATATCTGACAGCAGCAACCCACAGGCCTGCAGGCAGTGCAGCCCAAGCACTGTCACCTGTCCTGCCCAGCAGTCATTTAGACACCTGCAAACTCTAGACCAGTGGCCAGTGTTTCAGCGCACAAAGCTGGTAGCCTTGCCCATTCTTCTACTCCACTTCAGCACTGTCATAACCTCTGAAAGGTGAGTATTATTTTGCAATGTGTGTATTTCAAAGACTTATTGGGACAGATGCCCTAGCAAGAGGCTGCTCTGTGTCTGGCTTACCACAGTATGGCAGTGACCTATGTATCCCAAGAAACAACTGAGCCTGGAGCTGATTGAATCTTGACGCTTTTCTAAAGGCAATGTTAATCTAACATCCTTCAGGAGGAACTTAAATAAAATGCTAAAATAAACTTAAAAAAAATCACACACCATATGCCACGGTTAGTGTGTTTTTAGGGCAAGATTCATGCTATCCTAAAGGAGGTATCTAAACCAGATGACATAAAAATTATGCTTTTTAAAAATTGTATTTATTCCCCATCACAGACTATGCAAGGAGCTGTGGATGGATAGCATAGATATGACCACTTATACTGAAGCAGGGAAAATAATGTTGTCTAGTGTGTTCTTTTGATTTTTATGGAAAGAAAAGTTGCAAAAGGCAAAGCTTATACCTTGGATTATGGCAGCTCTTTTCCTTACTGTTGTAGATATAATCCAAAGATTTATTACAAATAGGTAATATTGTTTTGAACTTGCTAAGTATCACTGATTTTAGTGACAATTTTCAGAGGAACAATGTACTGCATAAAAAATGTCTCCCATTTAAAAAGCACCACAAAGAATACAGAATGTCTACAATGACTGCCACAAATCAGTGCCTATGGAGATAAAATATGCTGTAACTAACCATGTTTTTGGAGTTTATTACTAAATGAGTTAATTTTCTGAGATGCAATGATGCGATTCATTTAAACAAATTTATGATACAATAACAATTAACAATTGCTGTTAGAATTGGTTATGTTGCTCATATATTTAATTTCCATTTTGTCCTCTGGGAATTTGATCAGATTAACTTTATGAGCAAAAGCCAACCATCAGATTTGTGTGTGAATCTCCAGGGCTGTGTTCTTCTGTGCTAGAGACTATGAATGTAAAGAAATGATTGCTTCTCAGAACTCCTATTAATATATAACAATTTCACAGAGGCTCTTTTAAAGGCCTTTGAGATCTTGTCTTTATCTGGAATAGGGCAATACTGGTTTCTGTTCTTGGTTTTCATCACTGATAATCTACTCAATTTTAGTCACTGAATAAAACCCAGAAATACTCTACTGAGCACAGCCCCCATCTCAGACATTTTCTCTTTTATGTGATTACACCTCTCCTGTGTGATTTACAATGACCCACTCTCCTTGCTGCACAAAGGCCCAAGTCAATGGAGCCGTGGAAATGTCCCTTTTCCATCCTGTATGGCAGCTGGCTCGTCAAGTGTCTCTTGCAGGAAATGCTATGCTCCAGCTGTGGAAGTCTACAGGAATAAAACCATTCTTCCCTATGTGTTTCAAAGGCCATGTGGATGGCTCATCACTAGTAATCTCAAGTGTGTCCTAACTTTCCCAAAGATGGATAGTGGCTCAAAGTTTTCCTCAATACAAATCAAAAAATGGTTGTTAACATAAACATGACCACCTGGAAATGGAATTCAGAAAACAGTACACAATTTAAAAATTGATACAGAGATGTCCAACTTGGCTATATGTCCTCCCTGCAATTCTCAGTCCTATTTTCTTCCTTTCTACTTAGTACTTACATAACCTTCTTCCCTACAGGAGGAGCCAAACCTAAACCTATTTTGAACTCCCTGCTGTGAATCATTCTGTTAATTGGTCTGTAACATGAAAAGCAGAATGTTGCTGCTGAGAGTGGCTGAAGGGTGAAATGAGACTAAGGAGCCTTCCAAGGCTATAAATAATTTCTTGTGAAGGAGATGAACCTGAAGATGTGTTGGCCCAAGAAAAAACTTTGACCAATTATTCAGAGGTCAACAGCCTCGTTTTTCTAACTTGCCACTGGTATTTTCAGAAATAGTCTCTCTGCATGCCTCCTCCCACCCCATTTTTGTTCTTGCCAGAGAGGCCTCCTATTCCCAGTAATATGGGAGGACAGACTGTCCCTGCAGAGAGACATTTGTGAGCTCTTGAACTTTGTAGGAGGGAAGCAAGCTCCCATTTGCCCTTTTATCTTTTGTACAAACCCGCTGAACTGATTAGGACACTGAAACACTTTAGATCTCTAATGGGCAGAGCTCCCCACCAGAGACAGCCTCAACAACACTGCTTTCAAGCACCACTGTGCTGTGGTATTTAACTACCAAAATGATAATATAGATGACAGGGGAATAATGATAGGAGTGATAATTCAGCGGGTTGCTCTGCTGATTCTTGCTATTTTATAGTGACCATAAAAAGGGTTTCTGGACTAATGCTTGAAAATGCAGTCAAGAAGGGCTAAAAATACAAGGCAGGTTAAAAAAAATGCTGAATTCATTAGGGTTTTTTTTGGTTTTTTTATTAGTATTTAAAGTAGTTTTACGTATTTCATACAACAGATTCATTAATCCAAGCTCACATGAATATCAGTATTGAGGTGTCAGTTACACAAAGTATAATTCATGATGATGGATGGGACTTAAAGCAAAAATAATTTTCACAGTTCCCTGTATCTATCATGATTAGCCAAATGAAATGTCTGTTACACATTTAGAGGCAGATCAACTCTGTTTAAAAAAAATGGAATAATCCTGCAACTGGTAGTACTTCTAAAACCTGACAGAACTTCTGAAATACTTCAATTTTACTTAGACCTTTTTGTTTAGAAGTCAAAATGGACACACTGTAAAATCCTCATTAAAACCAATCAATCCTTTGTTTTGCCTGCTACTTTTTCCCTTTCTCCATCATTTCACATGCAATACACAGACTTATAAACTGGGACTTGAAACAGCTGTAGAAATATTATGCATTAACTCATGCTCTCCTAAACAGAAGGTGGCAGGTATAATTAAATTGACAGAGTAACAGTGGTTAAACATAATTGATTTTTTTCCTATTACCCCAGTATTAATAGAGGAATTTAATGAAATGTACCCTTGAGTGTGAGAACAAACCACAAACTGTGTCTATACACATATATTTATAGAACACAGCAGGTCACAAATGGGTCCTGCCTCAACTTGCTCTTAAAATCAATCCACGTATCTACAAAGGTGCACACTCCTCTCAAACCAGCCCCTAACAAGGCTGCTGCCAGGCTTCTTCACGATTGTTCTGATCATTACCTATCTTTAAAAGCTTCAAGCTAAATTCCGACACTTCATTCTGCAGGTATTAGTGTGAAACATGCAAGCATCTTATGGAAACAGTTACTGGGCTGACATATTTTACAAATCTGTCAGCAAGAAGGGGTTAAATCAAGCTTTGCTTTGCTTATGAATTGTTCCACCACTAGAAATCTTATGTCCTCAAACGTTGTACTAGGGCAGAACATTACTGTATGCACTCCTATCAGACATGTCAGCACAATGCTCTGAAGTATTTTGGGATATCCTTGTTAGTTCCTTACATAACTGTACTACCTCACTCTCTGAAATCATGTCCCAAGGCACATAGCAGGAGGGTCGGTACAGCTGCGTCCTAGTTCACGCCACATCCAAGAATATTGAATTTGGGAGCATAGGCAAGACTTGTAAAAAGGCAAAGCAAAATCTGACAGAAGAAAAATACATAAAAAAAGGAAGTAGAAATTGTGCTCACCTGCTCACCAGCCTGGGATTCCCCTATGATGAATCGATCTCCTGGGCCATCAGCAGCTGTTAGGATGGACAATACAAATGGTAAAGACTGAACCAAAACAAATGATGGCATTATAAATTAAGAATTGGAGAAGCAAAGATGATTAAGATTCGGTTCTCTAGTGTCAGCATGACTAAGGTTATAGAAGTTCTGCAAATATTTTACATTTTAGGTCTTTTTGAGTTGTGTTTATTATTTTGAAAATTCCAGGTTCTAGAGAACAGTATATTTTTACCTGAAAATTTCTAGGCAATATGAGGTCAAGTGAATGCAGATTAGGAGGAATTAGATTAATAACAAAGATTTAAGAGTGTACATGAGATAATTTTTATAAAAATTTCCAGCATGCGCAAATCTTTTATGTGAAAGCAACACAGGGGAATCGCATTTTGTAAGTGTATGTACCTCTTTTTCTAGACAACAATGGAATATGGACATTTCTAGATTCTGTCTCTATCTTTGGAGGAAAATGCGGACAAGTGCAATGATTACAGACCACAAAGGTGACTATACAGGTCTGCAGAGCAATAGGACTAAGATAATGCAATGTGGACTGGCACATTTGGAGTCTGAGTCCTGTTCCTTTCTCTTAACTTTAGATTAGCGCTGATCTAACTACTACAATTCTCACTGAAGCAATACTGAAAATTAGCAGTCAGGGATCACGGATTTACCAAGTCTCCAGGACTTCCAATTTAGCAAATCTGTACTTTTACAGGGATAAAAAAGGCACAATTACTTATGAAATTTAAGCTCCTGCCTGCCTCAAAGGTCTCTCAGCAAGCTGCATTCATGGTATTACAGGCTTTACCATGATGTAAAGCATCTATGAAGCACAGGCAACTCTGCCTTCCCAAGCACAGCAGTCATGCTGCCAAGAGTGGTTCAGACAAACCAGGTTTGTATGATCACATTTAAATATGTATTATTATTGATTTTAAATCTGAAGTTGTCAAAAGTTGATTTCCTAGAGATGAAGTTCTAATCAGTGACAACCTTTATCTTAATACCTTCTGTTTTACTTCAGGAGCCCTGAATATACACCTACATAACCTTATATTGAGAAGGACTGCTTTCAGGAAGGATGCCCATTCAGTCTGCATAATGATTTATCACATTTGTACTCAGGCATGGCTGCAGCTCTGCAGCTAATTATCTGTGGTATACATAGTCATGTTTGAATACTAATAACTTAACTTTAAAAGCCTATCAAACATACTAATCTGTGAGCTTTAGAACCAAATCTAAAACAGGAAAGTAGAAAAGGACTTTTTAACTAGTCGCCCTTGAGTAATGAATGTAATAGTAATGAAAAGAGTTGTCAGACCTTCAGTGAAAAAAAAGCACTTGGATGATCCAGCAAAAGAAGAGAAAGAAATCTNTAATAATAATAATAATAATGAGACAAAATTTATAGATGATGTACAACTGATATAACTTGAAAGGACAAGGTTTTGGGCAGATAGGTTTATGTCACTGACAGCTATTCCTTAATTTTTTAATAAGAAGTATCCATTAATGTAGTCAATATTACCTCTGTCTACAAGCTTTTTTCCTCATATCCTAAGATACAGGTTTATAAGAACAATAAGAATAGAACAAAACAGAACAGAATACAACTGCCTGATCAATTCAGGGCTGACCAAAAGATAAAGCAAATCATTAAGAGCATTGTCCAAATGCCTTTGAAACATGGAGAGGCTTGGGGCATCAACCCACCTTCTAGAAGTCTTTTCCAGTCTTTCTCACCCTCTTGGTAAAGAAATGTTTCCCAGTGTTAAGTCTAAAGCTCCCCTGGCACAGCTTGGAACCATTCCCACACATCCTGTCACTGGACACCAGTGAGAGGAGCTCAACACCTCCCTCTCCACCTGCCCCCTTCTCAGGAAGCTGTAGAGAGCTGGGAGGTCACCTCTGAGCCTCCTTTTCTTCAAACTAGACAAACCCAGAGTCCTCAGCCACTCCTCATAGGACATTCCTTCCAGTTTTTTCACCAGCTTCGGTGTCCTCCTCTGGACACACTCAAATATTTCAGTGTTACTCTGAATCCACTGCAAAAATTGTTTCTGGCAGAAGTTGTTGAAGACAGTGTTCATGATCACTCTGCTCATTCTGTAGGTTTACTGAGATGGTGCGTGTGTTTTCCCTTACCCTGCAGCAATCAGGTTGCAAGACAGCATTAGCTTGATCCCAAGGCCCTTGTCACTCAGTGTTCTACTCAGAGCTCACCGTACCGTCTTAGCTCTTCTCAGTGTCACATTACTTGTATTTCTCTGGCTACATCTGCACTCCCTGGCTGCTATTACCAGTCACTTTGGTCAGCCTGTCTCTCACACATACATGACAGACAGTTGCAGACTCATCTTGTAGACCCGAAATTTTATTTTTATATCAAATCTATGGAGAAGCTATTGAACTACATAAACAGCCTGGGTTTGCAGATAATCTATTTCATGGAAAGTTGCTTTCCATTTTTCCAGCTGCCAGCAACAAAAAGGGTATTTTAATGTCCCCAGAAGCTGGGTATTGTGTACAGATTTCAATGTGGTGTTACAATGATTTAACCATTACCATGATTAAATCACTATAGTATAAATATTCAGTCCTGTATATTTTAATTTTCTTTACAGATCTCTGAAGTGAGCATCATTAGTCTCTAGAAAGGAAAAAACTGATGCACAAAGAAGCAACTGCCTCAAAATGATGCAGCATCTAGTGGCAAAGCAGAGCGTGAATTCAGGTCTTCTGGAAAACCACACGCACTGCTTGCAATGAGTTAAATCACACTACTAATTTTCACAGAATATTTCACAGAATATTCTGAGTTGGAAGGGACCCACAAAGATCATCGAGTTCAGCTCTAAAGTAAATGGTCCATGCAGGGATCAAACCCATCACCTTGGTGTTATTAGCATCATGTTCTAACCAACTGAGCAAATCTCAGGATCATGTATGGCAGCTGCAATATTTTTGAAGTAAAAATCAGTTCTTCTTTTGAGGTGTCTCCATAAAAGAAAATTCTTGCAATTTTTTTAAAAAATTCTCTAATGCAATCAATAAAATATTCACTAATAGGATGTTGGATTTGTAATAGATAGGTAAGAAACTCCTTGTTAAATCAACAACAGAAGAATACAAGAAGAATCTGTAATGTTCCATTACTCTCCTAAATTCTTAATGAAAAGCAAGGCATGCACTAGCAACATGAGCACACACGGATGCACATTTGCTTGTGGCCGTAAGTATCCACTTAAAAGATCCGAACTCAGCTTCACAGCCTTCTTTCAAGACAGTTGCATTCTACGTAACTGAGACTTCAGCAATGATTTGAATGAAATCTAAACCAAAATAACCATTGCTGGATCCAAACCAGTTGAACTAACACATTATAAAGAGGTTTTCCAGACACTGTCTACGAAGCACGTGTTTACCTCTGACAGCGTAGCCGTCTTTTACTGATGCTGGAAATGGTGGTAGATTATCTTTTGCATATACATCTTGAGCAAGGACTCGGCCCATTCCATCTAGAAAAGAGAAAAGACCATACTCAGTGTCATTACAGCTAGTGAAAGGGGGAAAAAGAGTTAACAGCTGTGTGCCCTGATAGGTGACATGTATGTATGGGACATGTAGATCCCTCAGGCTTTTGGTTTGTGCCTCTACAGAAAAGAAAAAAGACTAGAGTCTGAAAGTACTGATAAGGGATTTGTTCAGTAAGTCTGTGCTCCTGGTTAGGGTGAAATCGCTGACAGCAGATTTGAATGCCAAGTATCCAAAACCTCTGATACAGGATCAGACAGAAAAACAAATATTTGTTTCTTCAAGACAAGTTTTTCCCCTGAGATTTCTTAAAGTTTTCAGTATTTTCCTTTATTTGAATATTTACAAAATTTCTTTTTTAAAAGCTATTAAAATGACATTTCAAAAGTGAATCCAGTGCACAAAAGGTAAGAGGTGACAGACTGAGGGCTCAACAGTAACAATGGACAAGTTTTCATAACCTGACAAAAAAGTTCTGCAATAGATTAGCTTGGCCTAATTGCTGAGAGCATTTCTGCTTAAAGGAGGGTGATTGCACATAAGTATCAGGATTATTTATGTAAATTTACACTGTTGTAGTTCTAAATATTTTAATAGCTGTTTGAAACATACTCTTTCTCTTCACTTTGTGACTATGAGTGATGAGCTGTAATTTGGCTCAGCATCCCCGTAGAGACTGATATGAATTACTTCACTCTCAGACACGTGACTGGTGCCTTTACGGCACCAGCAAGAGCCTTTTCTCTAGTAAGATGTGGAACAGAATGGAAAATACGTAACTCACCCCTTCATACAATGCAAGAGTGAGAAAGTGTATTTATTACATGTGTGAGTAGAGGGACTGGGAAGGGGTACATGGGTCAGAACTACTGAGACTGCCCTGATTCCACTATGTCTAAGCACTAGAAGGGAAGCTCAGCTCATAACAGAGGCCACTGCTCCTGGGGTGCATTGTGGCACAGGAAGGCAATATCCAACTGAAAGTATGAAGGAATAAGAGGATGCATGAGTATTTCTACCAGGAGAAATTTGCATGGATATGTGCTTTAAAGATTATGATCTTTGAGACATGCCAAAAAAGAGACGTGCATAAAGTGTGTTTCTTATTTTACAGACAGGCAAATCAACGTGGTTCTGGATTCAGTGGGAAGGTAGATCACCTAACACTGCACATTAAAGGGACAGCTTTTGTTAAAAAGTGCACCTACTTGATTTGAAAGTGTTCAGCTCCAGTGAAGTGATATTATAATGAAGATTTTACTTATTAACAGAAAGTGATTTGGTTAGCAATTAATTATCATAACTATAACATCATTGTGCTCACATCCATATGTATTAACTTTCAGCCTGAAGGTAATATTCATGCTGCATTTCTGAAATAAGTATTGCCATAAAAATACTGATAAAACCTGTTAAAACAACTAGAAAAGCATCTTTGTGATGGCCATTAATTCACCTGTGCATTACTGTGTCTCACTGCCTGTGATACACTATATACAAGTTATTAAAAGCTCACAGAAGCTTGTACACTTACACTGAATAACAGAATCAGAAACAGACATTTAAATTATAGCACAGAAAAGACAGCTATCAAAGGCCTAGTAAAAACACCCTCTGCTCAAAGATGCACAAAATCTCATACAAAAGTGATGCTTCTAATTTTAGCAGGCATGTTGTGTCTTCCTTTTGCTTCTTGTCTGCATGCAAAATCACACCAATTAGAGCAACGTTGAACAGTATGTTCTTGGCATTCTGCCATGCAATATTTGAAAGGAATAAATGGCTAGCCAGTAACAGGAATGAATTTCATTATGGGGAGGAAAATGTAAGAATTACTTGCTGAAGCAGCCTTAGGCATTTAAAATTAAGCAAGTCAGTAACTAAAGGACAATCTGAAGTACCTCTGTATTCTCTCTTATTTAAGCAATTATTCTAAAAATACAGTTTGACCTTATTTTGATTAATTGTAATTCAAAAAGATGTTCTGAATTATTTTATTGTCATCAAACTGGCCCTTGTGATGCCCATAGCTTTCTAACACAAAATGGAGAATTACATTAAATTCACTTTTTAAATGTCGGTATTTGCTAAAGCTTAGGTGATGGAACTGGTACAGTTCTGTGAAGAACTTTATTTCTCAGGGTATTGATACTGAGGCACAGCAATAAGACAGATCTTGTACTAAAGGTGATGGATTTTTTTAAATATTGCCCTGGTAGCACTTCACTGTAATATGAAAAGTCCAAGCTATCAAAACAATCAGCTAGGCCCTTGGACTAGACCAGAAAAAATGCTCTGCTCTCAGAGCTCTTAGGCATAGGCTTAAGCCATAAAGTGTAGATTGCTTCTGCACTGTACTTTTATTATCAATTAAACTTCTGCCTCTTTTTAGTTTCAGAAGAATAATCATAATCATGTTGTCTAAAAGCTAAACCTTGTACGTGCATGGAGCTATGTTCAGGTAACTGAATTCAGCTGGAATAACAGGTTAACTAGAGACTTCAAAACAGGTATCAATGATGGTAGGTGGAAAATATGTTTCAGATGGTTTATGGCACTTCTGTAAAATGATTTAGGACTGTCCATTTTTTTTTAAATATGAAAGAGGTCAAATGATCTATACAGTCACTGAGCAACAAATTTACCAGTGTGAAAGTCATGTTTCAAAAAACAACTTTACTTATCCTCCCCCTTATGTCAGGAGAGAATAGATAGATTCGAGAGACTACAGCATACCTTGACTTAATCAAGAATAAAATCAGGACTGTACTGGCTATTTGTACAGAATAACATTTGCCAGCTTTATTTATGAGGATGTATGCTATGCCATGTGTTTAGTAATGTAATTAAATCAGGTTAAATTAATGAGGCAATTTGCAATCATAGAACTTTACACATTTCACTTTCTTACAGAGAAACTGTGCTCCTGAAAGACAGTTTCAGGACCTTAGTATCAATTCAAGACACAAACCCACGAAGAAAACAAACATAGCACAACAGTGTTTTTCTGTACAGTTTCAGACCTCCAGGACAACATTTGTATTATTTTCCGAAATTAGAGGTATATGAACTTAAAAGTAAATGAGTTTATAACTAAATGAAAAACTCAATCTTTGCATTCTTCAAAATTAACATCTTTTACCAAACGCACGTGTGTACACATGCACGTATTTGCATATACAAAACAATGCTATATACTTGTCTGTATGACATTATGGTGATTCCTGAAGAAGTTCTGAAAATATGTTTTCATCTTGAGATTTATATCCATAGATTAAATTCAGAGAACTGAATTTGCAGTATCACAGATACAGATGTGTCCTTTAGGAGGTCTCCTATAGGCTAAATCCTGAAAATTCATACTATTTACTGGAAATCTTACAGTGCTAAAATGAGTGTATACTTCTTGAAAAATAAATTGTGAGATACAATTTCACACTACTTCGTAAAAATAAGAAGGAATATGTCTTTGTTAGTATCTTCATTATTGGTAAAATTATGTGAACATTACATCAAGACTCTGTGTCTGAAGCTAATAGGTGTGATACGACATACAGCCTGCTAAACCAGTCTGTCAATATGAAGACATCTAGAAAGTTTGTGGCAGCACAAAGATTTGGTGAAGAGTATGAAAACTTTGAACTTGCTAGCCAGAAAACAGAACATTCCATTCAGAAACCATTCAGATCTCTTTGCTATCTGCAGTTCACTACTGCGCTAAACCTTTAGGCTTTTGAGGCTTGTAGTTCCACTGTCTCTTCACCCACCATATCACCTTTGGACAACCTGGAAGAATCCCTGGAGGAGGTTTCCTCTCCCCCTACCTACTTCAGGTTTACTTGCCAACATGCTTCCTGTCACGGTTTTGCACCAAGAACATTCTCCCAGATAATGCCTAGGCATTATGGACACACAGTTTCAGCAGGGAGGATAGTTTAGCTGAATAAACATGAGAGGTGCCCTGCTAATTCCTTTTACGGCCAGGAAATGGCTTCACCTATCCCTACTTCTTTACAAGTATAGTCACACTCTGATATTTTGCCTGCTGCTTGGTGTCTTTGAGGACAACCTCACTGTATAAATCAAAACCAGCTACCCTTTAATTACAAAGTTGTGATAAATCAAACATTAAAAGGAAGCAAGAATCAGAAAATGATCAAATGTAGTGGTGGAATTGTTGAGTTTCTGAGAAGATGAGGAAAATTCTGGAATGTCTAGTAGGCTAAGTACAAACTGGAAAAACATTAAAATGAACTGTTAAAGATATAGACATGGAAAAAAGTGACTTGTAATCAATAATCACTTTGCTTTGATCATTAATCTCAGATTTGAAAGGGGTTTAGTGAGAATCTCCCATAGTAAGAGAATAGAGTGAAATGACCACAGTACAGCTTGGAATGACTTGGCATCTACAAAGTCCAGAGTTAACCACTGAGGCAAATTATGGTTGAGTATAGTATGTTTGCTGCATATAACACAAACCAGCAAACAAATCATTTACACATTTACACATATATTTTATTAGAATTCCATTACAGACTCCTTCAGGGACCTGCATTGAGTTCAGCTGACATTCTCCCAACTCTGAAAGGAGATTTCCCCTATTACTGGCATTTTCTAAAGCAGTTTCTCCTGGAGAAAGTACTGTTTCAGACACCCCACAACATTAATAAAAGAGCAAGAAAGTTGTCAAAAATGGAAATAACCACTGTAATCCTCACAAAGAATCCAACTTGAAATACCTCTGTAATTGATGATTTCTGTTCCAAGCACTGGGGTCATCTCCAGAACTGTGATGAAGGCCTTGTCCATAGATGTCAATGGGAATGGAGACATGCGGTGTCTTCTTGCTACCTTGGTAATGTCAACAGCACTGTGACCTGCAACGAGAAGGAACCAAGTTTATGTATGCTACAATGTGCAGATTCATAGAGTGATGTTAATTTAAACCACTTCACTGAAACTAATCCAGCACTTCGGAGTAAATTAAATTAGTTATCACTATTGAGCATTCATGTCAGACACTGGGAAGGCACTGCATTCAATTAGAATCAAAAGAGAGATTAAAACAAACCGCAATTTACAGTTGGAAAAGTTCACATAAGTGTATATTCTCATTTCTCGTGAAAAATATGCTCTTGATGAGCATGAAAGGATCGATTAACCCAAAAGAGAAACCTTTCAAGATGATTGAGTATTTTACACTGAGGAAGATAATCTGAGGCTAATTCAGTTCTATGAACTACAAACTCAGGACGATTCACTCCATTTTGTTCTCTGCAAATACATTTCAACATGCTCTGTGCCACGCACAGACAAAATATAAAAATGGCCATGGGGTCAGTCTGCAATCCAGGAGTGAGATGGGGAGTCAAAAGGTTTGGAAGGAGGATAAAGAGAGCACAATGAAATCCCTGAGCAGTCAGGACAGCAGACAGTGTTTCCAGCTAGTGGGCATCCTGCCCATTGTCGAGGTTTTGTAGTCACCATAGCAATGTACTGTTTAAATGTATAATTTGAGTGAAGGCAGCAGGACAGCTTAATGGAAGCTTACTTTGCCCAACTATGAGGGACAGGAAGGGAGAAAATATGACAGAAGTTGTTTGAAAATGAAGCCACCAGCATGTTTGATTTCATGATACTTACTGAGAGAGTAAACAAGGTGACAGTAAGATTTGAAGGATTGTGGAAGGGAAGATAAGAAACTGAAGAAAGAACTACTGCAGGACTGCATAAACAAGAGCAACAGATACAAACCAAAAGATTAAGACAATTACAGCTGCAGAATATCTTCAAAGGATTTACCTAGAACAAGAAGGTATTTATGAGAGCCGAAGTGGATGATGTATATGTGATCTGTAATGATATTCCTAAGCAACATAAATTATAATAAGAAAGCATTAACAAATAATAGAAATTAATTGTTAATGATATGATTTTGCTTTGCAGTAGCTACCTAAATAACCCATTTGCTGCTGCACATCCTTCAAATTCTGAAAAAAAAATAGATTATTGCTTTAAGTGTAGTCTTCTAATAAAAATAACTAAAAATAGTAAAGCAATCACAAAATCTAAGTTCTTCCTTCAGAAGAGAAGGTTTCATAATCAGTCTGTATATACAATACTTCTTTCAGCACCAGCACGTGCTTGCCTTTTTATGTGGGAGATTGTTCATTAGTTATTTTTTGCTACCAACACTGTAACTATCTTTCAGAGGAAGAAGTGGATACAAGTAAAACTGCCCACCTAATCTTCTCCTAAGAAAGATTCTGTAAGAAACTATTTGAACAATCTCCTTGTAAGTATTTAGAAAATAACATGATGATACAAGAAGGCACTGTGAATTTGTCAAGCACAAACAATTTTTGACTAAATTCCTTTCCTTAAGACAGCAGCTGGCCTTCTGAGGAAGAGAGAAACAGCCAACGAGATATATTCTCACTATATTAAAACCTTGCATACTCTTTAACTCATATGCACACTAGGGAGAAATGATCCAAATTTAACTATTTTAAGATATAAATGTAACTAATGGAAAAACTGCACTCCTGGTTTTAACAACAGGGATGTCCCTAGCAAGGTTATGTTTCCAGGTATGATGTCTGTAGTTAATAACCTCAATTAAAAGGAAAAGGGAAGCACTTGTGAGATACAGTCAAATTTCCCGTATCCTCTGCATAGAAAAAGAACACTGTGCTATCAGCACTGTAATTCATGCAGGTCCAGCAGATTCCAAACATTTTCCTGATGTTTTCTTATAAGATGGAAAAAATGAAGGAAGATGCTAGGACAAAATATGTCACATTAGTGAAAGCTGAGGGAATTGAGTGACAGCGAACAACCTTGATGCTACAACCATTAGGTGCTTTAATGGTTTACTGCTCCCTAAAAGTTACTGTAAGCTACTTCAGAGACTAATATTTCACCTCTTTAACTCTTAAAAAATAAATTCAGAGCTTTTGGATGTTTTGAGTGGTGTCCAGAGAGTTACCTTCAGATTTGCAAATCTGTCCCTAATACATGTCATTCACTTAAGCCAAAGGTTCTGCTAAAATCTGAGAAATGTATTCTTCAACATAGATATTTTTGAAAATAGATAAAATTTCCTAATTTCTGACATCTTTGTTCCAACATCAAAAGTAACACCCATTATTTTTGCAAGAGAAGACAAGAAAATGAAGCATCTTTACGTGTAACACGAGCATGAAGAACCTTAATGAAGAAAGGAAGAAAGATGCAGGTGTAACTACTAACCCTTCTCTCTCCCTCTTTCTTCCTACTAACTCTTCCATTAGAGGTATCACACATTTTAACAGACCCAGAAACAAACAAATAGGCATTTTTCAAATTCTAAAATTACCAAATGGTACTTTTTAATTACAAACAAGTGACATTAAGCAACTCCTTAGAATTTCCCAAGTTAATTTTCAGTAACGTGAAATGCCAGATGGCTCTAAAAATAAGTACTTACATTAAGCTGCATTTTGTATGACAAAATAATCCCCTAGCTCTGAAGCAGCTAAGTCAATTGGTTTCATAAGGTAGAAAATTCCTGACAGCCTCCTTTTTATCACCAAAACAACTTCCTATTCCTGCCATTACATATATATGTACATATACATATAAATATATACATATACACACACATATATGGTGGATCAAATTTTATGCTAGAAAAATTTGCATAAAACAAAGGAAAAGAACTGTGCAAGTTAAAGAACAGATCATTTGGATCAAATCTGAATTCTTAACCTTTGCATTTTTTGGTTTGGTTTTATGCAATCCAACGTTCAAATACATGCTCATGAAAATAAAAATAATGTATTCAACTTGAGAATGTCCATTTTCATTGTCTTTGAGTGGTAATTCTTGTCCATTAAACCTGGACACACATGATCATTTCCAACAATACATCACCACAAACAACACAGACCTCCATGTCATTAGAAAAACAACATGGAAGAATAAACTAAAATATGACTCTCCATTAAAACAAGAACAATAGGAGCTATTTACACCTTTATTTTTGGACTGAATTTCATTGTCTTAATTTACTCACTTTCATCTGCAAACCCACTTATGTCCCAGCCATGTACTTCTGATCTGACTATCATTTGCTCTCCCGAGCAGTCTTAGTTTCTTAGTGGAGCTCTGAAGTTTCAGTACTCACTTGCTCTGAGGATGTTCTCCTTGCTGCTGCACCTAGACTGGACCTGCAGAGAGAGCACAGAGTCTATGAGCTACAGAAGTTAACAAGAATGCAAAATACAGAGACAAAATGGGCAAGCTCCTGGGATCTAAGACAGAGGTTATACATATTTTTAGCAACATTCTTACATATTTTGCATGAGATAAGTATATTTATGCAGAAGAGTAGTAGGTGATGGTCAGAATCTGATACAAGCAATTTGATTCCACACCCCTCCCATAAGAAACAAGATGGCCTAAGGACAGGAATAGAAAAAAATCAAAGAACAGAGTGTTTAAAGTTACGTGTTAAACTTCAGTTTTCAACAAAAAATACGCATTTTCTTCTACAGTTGTAATTACAGTAGTTCTGAGTCTAGGTCCTGTTTTATGATCAGACAGAACACTAACATAAATAACATATATTATTATGACCTTATTTAAAATTCTATTGTTGATACAGTCAGGTATTATAGAAAGAGTTTAAAATGTCCAATATTGAATTTCAATTGTATTGATTCTGAAGAGGTTTAATAAGAGATCTTCACAATTGTATAAACAACTCACAATTGTATAAACAGCTCCCAGCTGGAGCCAGATAAATTTACTCAGCTGTTCCTGTTTGGTTAAAAAGGATGCTTCATTCAGTATGAATTTTACAGTGCAATTTTACTTTAAAAAATAACTGTGTGAGAATTGCAAATGGTTTCTCAAAAAATTCTCTTTCTTGATGCTTAGCTGCCACTATGCTATTCCAGATAGTCTGATTCCAGGGAAATTTGACAACTCACATTGGTCTAATAGTCTAGTAACACTGGATATTTAGAGTTCCATCCATTAACCATGCAGATTTAAAACATAATTGCTTTTTTGAAGAGTGTCAACACTGTAAATACAACACAGTTAAAATTTTATCTGCACTGAGGCATCAGCTCTTGTTAATTCCTCTCATATTTAGAAAGACAGCACAATGTATAATAATCCTAAAGCTGCAAGTTTTTGTATGAACTACTGGCAGGCCAGCTGAATGAACTGGCAGCACTTGGAAAAAAGACATTTTGTGTGGATAAAGCCCCAGCTAAAGCAAACTTCACAACAGAACGAACCTCTGAGATTGTAAGAATGGAATCCTTTTCTTCTTTATTGATAAAGGTATTTTAAATGTCAGTGAGAGGACTAATAAAGTAAAACTGTGTACATGTGGTGAAAGAAGTGGAATAGCACAGGTGATGCTAAGGGTGTAATTTCCCAGCAGAACATTTGCCTCTGCTGAAAAGCAGAGGAGTGAATCCAGATTATCTTTCAGACCTCACCTGGAATTTGCAGCTACAGAAAAATGGCCTAGAAAGTGAGTATGTATGCTCTAACAACTGATGAAGAGGAAGACTTGCTCAACCCCACAAAAGCTGTCTTTAGAAAGGAACAACCATTTAAAGCTGAAACCAACTGTGCTCCAGCGTCTGAACCTCTTTCTTCTGTTCCACAGCAGCTTGCCCCAAATGTATATTCACATAAAAAAATTGGATTCTACAGAGCAACACAGTCTACTTATTGTAATGGAATAACTCATGGAAAGTAATGTTGCAACTTAGAGTGGGTTATGGTGTCCTTCCCTGAAAAAAACTCCTTTTTAACAAAAACAAACAGAAAAAACCCAAGCCCTCCCCTCTTCCCACCAAAAATACTACACAAGAAAACTGCAAATAAAATATTAATGATGCCCAAATTTGGCCCAGAGTTGTTTCACCAGATTTCAAAGGCATAATAAGAACTCTCTCTGGAAGAAGTAAATATTTACCTATAATTTACCAAAGGACAATTCTGGACCAAAAAGATGGTTTAATGGTAGGAAAGAAAGCACAAAAAAAAAAGAGAAGCACAGTGTAAGAGAGAGAGGGAGAGAGAGATACAGAAGCAGGATGGATGTGGCAAGGCAGAAGATGGTGTGTGCAAAAGGAGACATGGGTCTATGTGTGTAAGACTACTGTTTAAAATGGAAGAGGCTCTCTTATTTCTCACTGAAAAACATATGAAGAGAGAAAATGAGGAAGGGGCCTGCTGCAAAATAACCAAGCAATTCAGCAACTGTGGAATGAAACTCAGTGAGATAACATAGTCCTAAAGAAAAAGGCAAAAAACCAAAAATACAAAACACAAACATTTGAAACGATTTACTAAAACAAACTAAGTAAAATATGTGATCCAAAGGACACAGATAAAAGCTACTAGAAAAGGAGGAAAAATGTTAGCAGACAAAGACAGTGCTAAAGAAGTAAAATGGAAGTCAAGAGAGAGTCTTCAACAAAGTGGAGGAACAGAAGGAGCCCAAACCCATAGCGCAAAGCAATGTTTGCGAATGGAAAACAGCTCCTTTGAGCAGTAATAGTTACTCTCGAGTTGTAGCCTCTATTCCTCCTCAGTTCATCTTTAAGCCCTTCCAACCTATAGTGGAGCTAGTGTATGGACAAAAACAAGAGATTTATAATGAACAGAGCAGCTGAGATTTGCAGATCAAATCTTCTAATATAAAAAACGTGTCGACAAAGTTTTGCTCTTACAATGTCCAAATGGCAATGGTAACAAAAGACAGCTGGTTTCACACACAGCCTCTTACAGGTCATTTTTTTAATTCTGTGTACACAGAGGACTTTATATTTAGTTTTTTTATTTCTTACACCCAGCCTACAGTTTCCACATTATCACTCACCTGAAGGGCAACATATGCAGTATGAGAAATAATTTGCTTCCCACAAATTTTAAAAGCAGCTGTGGAAGAGGAATCCATGATAATAAAATAAAAGGCTTGATCAGCTAGACTTGATCGTTTCCCAACCTATGCTCACAGCTGCAGAATACAAACCATGTTTTAACACAACTGACATGAAAATTAGTCATTACATAATACTTCTGTTTAACATGAATTGCACATTCTTATCCTAAACGTTATTTTTAATCAAAACTCCAGTAAAATGGTTTTGAATAAACCCCACCAGTTTCCTAACACATACAGTTTTAGCAGCAATGGAGCTTTGTATAAATATGGTTATGTTCTTTAAGTGCATTTTATCATATTCATTATTTGTATGCTTTACTACTTTGTTATTTGTGACATTTACAGAAAATCTGTATTCTTTTTACAGCTACTGTTATATGAAGAATCCATATTACTTTGCACATAGTACCATGACTAACTGGTGAGAGTTTTTAGTAGTAGTATTTACTATAATTCTTCTCATTCACAGGTAGTTACAGAAATAATAACCTATGGCTGTCTTTCACAGGGGAAGTATAGATTTATTGTTTGACCATTCTGTAGCCTGTTTGCTCACAATCTATCTTGGCAGAGGATACACTGGGTTACCAGCCAGTACCATTCTCGTGTGTAGTTCAGACAGAATGTAATCAAACCCAAAGCATTCAGTTCACATTACTCTGTTTTTTAAGCAAACTGGATTTTATGTTCTTGAAGATAAAAATTCATCATGCGGAATGCAGAGTAAGCTTTCTCCCACAGCCTGAAGTAATAAATAGAATGTGAAATAAAGTACTAAAAATTAAATTAAGGGAATGATAAAACAAAGAGTTCTGCTGACAACTTCTATCTATCAGTCATGATTGATCTGAAAAACGAAATCAATGACTATATTAAATTGGATTAATTTAAATTTACATGATATGTTTTGCTGCAAATAAAAATCGGTCCACAAAAAATTTTTTTACAAGTAAAATAGAAAAAGACACGAAAAAGATTTCATGCTACAAGTGAAAAATTCATGTGAAAAATAATGCAAAAGTAGAACTGAGAAACCCTTTAACACTTTACCATGACTGTTAGGAATTGTTAAAGAAATTACTTACCTTTTTTAAGTCATAACAAGATTAGCACAGAGTATTAAGTCAGCTCTTCATTATGGGAGGTACAATTAAAAGCCATTGGTTATAATAAAACAGATTGCTACACAAAGATGAAGAGTTTCCAGCCCAATATGAAAAGCTAACTCTTACGGGAGTACTTCAACTCAATATTGCAACATGAAGAACAATTCAGAACAATTACATCAAAACATGATTTATCACCAACAGAGCCTGTTCCTCAGGAACGCAGAGCCTGTAGGAAGCTGACCCATAACCTTTAGCATTTATGGGAAAGCACATTGCTCCACTTGGAGGAAAGCATGCAGAATGTGGAACCACCAGCAGAAACCCAAACACACACAGAGGACTAAGGCACAGCAAAGGGAATGGGTTTGCCAAGCTGTAATGAAGGAAGCAAGGGATGCCAAGCACGGCAGCGGTGACAGCGTGAGAGCCGCGTCCCTCTCCTGCCGCCGGCTGTGCGCGAGGGGCTGCACCCACTGCACTCACTATGGGCACACCTCAGACAGCCCTGCCTGGAAACTGCAGCAGCTTTAGGAACTCAACCTGTCCTCTATCACGTGGCAAAGCATGCTGCTGTTGTTTTTATTCCCTGCAAGTGATTTATTAGTAATTACGTGATCTGTGTTCTGTACAATACACAACGGCACATGCCATTTGAATGGTCTCTGAAATATGTGCCTGCTTTAAACAGATTTCACATCACAGGTGATCTGATTTATAACTGTAGGGTTTGCACACTGTCTTTTGCCTAAAACCCCTTTTATCCTCTAAGAGTGCAACATACATTATTCAGTGTCTCTAAATAAACACGTAAGAGAAAACTAAACCATGAATAACAATGGCTCAAACTGGTGTGATAATACTTTAAAAACTGATTTTGGCCTGTTATTCTAAGCAATATCCACAAGGTTAAACTATAAGCAAATAAAAAAATGTGATGAAATACACTGGTTGGTTTCATTAAAAATGTTTTAAATCAAATCTGAAGAACAGAGAGAATTACTTTATTTGACTTAATATGGAATATATTTATGAAATTGTTCAAAAAACATTCACAGGAATGGCTTGGGTTGGAAGTGAACTGTAAAGATCATCCAGTTCCAGAAAAAAAAAAGGTATCTGGAATTGCATACTTCAGAAAATGTTCAATAAAGTGTTTAAGGATTAAATAATCCTAATACAACATGCAGTCTTCCTATTTCAGGAATGCATTCTTATTCAAACAGCACTTTTACACTGAGCTGAACACATGAAGTCTTAAAAGAACACTTTATGGCCATCTGATTAGGACTAAAGTCAGCTCAAAACAATAGAATCATTGTTTGTGTTATACTGAGACCACCTCTGAAAGCGAAAGAAAAGTGAGCACAAGGAATTTGATAGCAGCAGACCATACTCATTATCACAATTTCTAAAACAAGCAGCACTGATGGTGGGATTCACCTCATGAAATTTAAATAACGTAGCATTCCACACAGGGAATCACTCATGTGGAGTCAGTGGGAAGAAATAAGCAAAAAGTCACTTCAAGCCCAAATCATTTTAGGAGTAGATTTGTACCACTTATTAAGTGTTATGCTTATTAAGTGTTACTGGACATCGAACAAAACTAATTTTCAAATTTTGAAAATGTCATTATGTCTTCATCCATATTATTACTGAGTTCTCTTTTCTGAGTTTTTTTCTAGTCACCTACACTTTACATACAGATTTATTTAATTTTGATAACTTTCCCAGTAGACCATGAACACACATATGGAATTTTATGTCAGATTATGATTAATCCTAACTACTGTTCAAACAGGACAGTGGAAGTGGATTGATGAATACACTGTAGAAACATGAGGGCTGAATTAGTTCCTTTTACAGAAACAGTATAAAAGAAAGATATTATCCAATATTTGGAACAATATAGAATGAAAAGGCAAAGGGCAGTTTTCTAGGATAAGTCATCTCTTGATGGAAACTGACCTTGTCCTGGAGAAGCAAAATCAAAACATTTATTGCTAGAAGAGGATTCAAAGAAAATCTCACCCACTGAAATTGCAAGCTGGACACCTCACTGAGTGAGAAAACAGGAAGAACTCTGGTACATCCAGCAAAAAAAGGAGATAGAATAGCCAACCGCTGGTCAGTGAGATAATGGGAAAGCAAACTGGCTATACAAACTGGCAGTATAGACTTGACAAGGGAAAATAAAAAGAGTCAAAGAGGGATTTATTTTCTTCAGAGTAATTTTTATGAAATGTTCACATTTGTATAAGAAAAAAAAGAGCTGAATTCTGTGTTCTTCAGAGCATAGGACAGCATACAGGTATGTCGGATGAGTAACACTGGAAAGACAGCACATTTCTCTGGTATTTTAGGGGCTGTTCAGAGTTTATTCAAGATCATATTGCTTTTGTTCAGAGAAGCTGCATTAACTAAAATACCCAAATAAGAAGAGGTCCATACATCTCGTATAAGCTAAAGCCCATATTAAGTCATAAACTTGGATTATTTTTTGCCAAATTTGTGCACTAACTCCAACTGGTATTTCTAACCTGTGCTATCAAAATTCAGCTGGGATTTGTAAGACACAAGAAATTCCTACAAACACTACACTCAGAAAAATCAAAAGCTCTACTACTTGTATTATTAGCTATGAACAAGATCTTTTATTTGTTTGAATGAAAATCTTCAACATTCCCCAAATGCCTCAGAAATATTCTCCAGTTTGAGGAGTAGCTCATGTAAATAAAGGCAAAGAGAGGAAGTTCTATTACCCAAGACATACAAGTGAAACAAATTCCTGTTGTCCTTGTTGTTTTGCCACAGAAATGGTATTTATTTGCCTATTTTCGTACAATTTCACACCCTTACAATGTGACCATTTAGCCTTACAAGTATGTGTTGGATGTCTGAGTTGTACCCTATCTGACCAGCATTAAAATATTTTAAACTCCTTGTCCATTTCATATTAACCAGCCTTTTAAGCTACTGTCAATCAGATGTCAAGCAGATATATGAGAGGTATAGAAATTCTTGTCTTCAAGCACACCATAAATTACACTCTAACCTTTGGCACACACTAATAAGGTTGACATTTTAAAAAGCTTCATTTCTATTACAAGTATTTTGCTTTTAAATGAAATTTCAACTAGTTACACATTTCTATTTCTTGACCTAGCAACAGCCAATTTCAATGCAGCACTAAACAATGAAATATCCATGTTACTGCAAAAAAAAAAGGAAATTTGAATTGCATGACCCTCAAAATAAAATTTTAAAATAAATTAATTCAAATATAGTCAAGCAAAATTGTCAAGTTTAAGTGGAACAGTGTTTAGGACAGATCAAGGGTAGGATGTGCACATCTTATGTTTCCTTTGACATGTAGGCATTGTGATTTCATCATAATTATTTTCAGCAGAGCTCCTCATAAGGCAAGATAAGGCTGTTTCATTTTAACCTCCCTGCTCAAAGACTAGTTTCATGTTTTACTTACTAAACATTATCCAAACCATTTGCTACATGGGGAATAATTTAGTTCTGTATAGATTCGTCTGTTGTGCTCAGTTCTACAATGTGCTTTGTGAAGCAGAGGCATGAATTGATTTTACAGATGGGAAACTGAGACACACAGACATCTAGACTAAATTTAACTTGATATGCCTACATGACAATCCAGTTGGATTACAGAGATTAGATCACCGGCTGCCATTTATTTCGACTACACTGGGAGTGCTCAGCATAGAATCCTTTGCACTGGAAAGGACACTAAAGATTATCTAGTTCCAACCCTGCTGCCATGGGCAGAGAACCTTCTACTAGACCACATTGCTCAAGTCCCATCCAAACTAGCCCTGAACATTTCCAGGGATGGGGAGCCCAAAACTTCTCTGGGCAACCTGTTCCAGTGCCTCACAGTAGTTTCTTCCTAACATGCAGTCTAACCCTAGCATAAAGCCTTTCACCCTTATCCTATTACTAGCCCTTGTAAGAAGTCCCTCTCCAGCCTCCTGTAGCCCCCTTTAGGTACTGGAAGGCAGCAGTGAGGTCTCCTTGGAGCCTGTCCATCTCCAGGCTGAACAACCCCAATTCTCTCAGCTTTTCTTCATAGGAGAGGTGCTCCAGCCCTCTGATCATCCCATGGCCCTTCTCTGGATTCTTTCCAACAGGTCCATGTCCTTCCTGTGCTGGGGACCCCCGAGCTGGATGCAGCACTGCAGGTAGGGTCTCACAAATGCAGAGCAGAGGGGCAGAATCTCCTCCCTCGCCCTGTTGCCCATGCTGCTTTGGATGCAGCCCAGCACGCGACTGGCTTTCTGAGCTGTGAGTGCACATCGTTGGCTGTGGTGTGACATGAACATTTCACAACATGTGCCTCAAGAGGGACACACAGAAATTAAGTACCCTGCAAATGGTGCAAGAAGTTTTTCCCCCATGAAAAGTGAAGACAGCATTAATACGGAGCCAGAACAGGTGATACAGGCTCCTTGGTACCCATTCCGGCCTTCCTGCCACGGCACTGAGCTTTACCTCTGGCTGCACTGCTGGGAAACACAACTCAGTTCTCTTCATGTCTAGGTATTGTCAGGACCTGAGCCAGTGTTGGCTGGGAAGGGCAGAGGCTTGTTTGGAATTATTAGCATTACTGTTGCTCTGTTATGTGCCCCTAGGCCTACAGACCTCCTTCCCTTTGATCCAAGGTCTGTGGAGTGAAAAAGCATCTCTCCACTGACATTGGAAGGAGACTGACTTGAACTTGTAACTGCTAACAAAGTTTACCACCCCTATTTCATGCTTACAATCTTACCTTCCTGGAAGCAGACCACATAGGTAACACTACTTGCATTTCTGTGTTGAAGAAATATGAACACACACAAACAGGAACAGAAAAAAATCAAAACTTACAAACTGTTCTGTGACTCTGTGCCTTCAAAAGTCACCCATCAAGTGAGCAGTTAATCTTCAGGCTCAAAGAGTCAACAAAAGGCCATCACTCAATTTCTTACATTTTTGAAGCATCTTCAAAATTAATTTTCACCTTTTTCCATTGGTGTTTACCAGCAATTTTGGTTGGAGATTTTTGTAGCTACCATCATTCTAAAGCCAATGGTTGGACTACATTTTTAACTATATGAGCAGGAACAAAACATGTTTTCCCATGTGGTACAATCATAATTTCTGCATTAACATAACTCCAAAGCAGTTATTTTAGTTAAGCTTAATATTTTTATTGGAGCTAGGAGTATCAAATTTGAAGAGCTTGAAGTACACTTGTTCGAATCTTAATTTGAAAGAGCTTTATTCATTTTTATACTTGAAAGTGTATAAGTCTGAAGTTTTGGCTGAATATTGTATATATCAGTGATGAAAATATACACCATATATAAGATTATTGCTCCCCGTGTTTAATTGTTTTAGCTCTTGTACTTGAAGCCCTTCAAATTTAATGCTCCTAGCTCAGATACAAATATTAAGCTTACCTAAAATAAAGAAGTTGTTTCCATGTTACAAAATGGCATTTGAAAAACTGGAAAAAAGGAAGATAGCATAGGGAGCACTGATGGGAACACACTGACATCTGAGCTCTGCATTACTGAAACTGACACTGCTGGTATATCTGATTTCCATGTATTAAAGCAGACACTGCCCACTAGAGATACAGGCAAATTAGATCACATGTATGGTATTTCATATCAGTGATTACTCCAAAAGCTGTAACAACAGTGGAATAGAAGCTTTGCTCTACTTTCATTCATTGCCATTTCAGAATCTAGACTAATTTTTCTATAGATTCGATTACTGAAGATGACTCTGGGAAGTCATATTGCTTTGGGAGCTGAACCTAAAGAACAGTTGCAATAAATGTTATTACTAGTGTAACAGAATGCAAAATAATGTCTGGCTTCTCAAATAAGCTGATTTAGGTAGTAAACAAATAAATTCTAGGCACTGTATGCTAGTGAACAGCTTAATACTGGATTTAAAAAGAAAAGAGTGGTTGTCTAGAAAAGAAATCTGACAGTTATATCTAATCAGGCCAAGAAAATGGAAAAAACCCCTCTGCTTAAATGGATGCATTTATAGTGAAACAATGACAAGACTGACTTTGCAAAATGCAAAGGAGTCAAAGCTATAATCAGTCAAAAAGAAAATGAGATTCCTAGCTCTCTGGCTTGATCTAATTTGTTTCACAAGGGATTGCACATCTGTAGCAGGGTGAAATGTCTCCCTGTTTTGTAGTACAAGAAGTAAGGGGAAGAATTCATTCAAAATTGAAACATAAAGATTTGACTTGAAACAAAAAGGAACTCTAAATGTCCAAATGAAGAAGGATGGAAATTACTTCTGGATTGATTTGGTTTTAGAATATAGAAATGTACATTACTTTATCAAGAAAATAGTTGTGATTTTATCATTTGATTTCTTAGTGCCTTAGTTCCTAATAGACACTTTAAATTTTATTTGTTCTTTCTCTGATAAATGCAGAGCTGGGAAGCATTTTACCATAAGAAAAATCAGTAAAAGGTACTGCAATTTTTTAAAGTTGAATAGAGAAGGGTTAAGCCAAAATCTGTAACGTGAAATGAGATGACACTCAAAACCCCTTCTTTTACCACTCTCACAAATGTTAAAAAGTTCTTCGTAAGTGAACCTAGTACTTGACTTGAAATTACTAGTAAAGAACAAAATAATAAGTGCAAAATGTCCATACAAAGAGATAATTTATTTGGCAGAAGTCAGAAGGTAAGTACCATGCACAGGGAAACCGTAGGGTTAAGTAAAATTTTGCTTCTATTTTGAATGTATGAACTAATAATGGATCTAATTAGGAGATTCAGCAATGGGTAAAGAAAGATAAATAGTATTTAAGGAATAAACATAGCAACATTTCTTAATGAATTTTAAAAGATTAATTATCTGAGATGTCATTAATCAAAGCTATCAATGTATACTTTAATCAATTATTGCAATAGCTGACTTCTGTTCCTGGTGTAACTTGGAAGTTTTGTCATACTCTCTTCTTGTATGGCAGACAGAATGCCAGAGAAGATATTTTGCTACCCTAATCCTAAACTAATCCTAATATCATGAATGAAGATAGAACTAGAAAAACTATTTTCTACAAATAAGGATCTGCATCACTAGTTATTTCATAAATTTTTGCATTTTAATGTGCACTGAGGAAACTATGTTTCTCTAAAAGTAAGAACTCTAATTAATTCATTTTTCTTAAGCCTAGAGTAAGGTGGTACTATTAGCAAAGCAAAATGCAATCCTTTAAATGGCAATTGCCAAACAGAAAGAGAAATATCTATAAATTCTAATTTTACTTAAAAACTGAATGTTCTATTAGAGACTGAAAAAAAACCAAACCAAAAAAACAAACCCACAGAAAAACAGGACTAGATTGTTCCAACACAGTTGGACAGAACCCAAATGAATAGTGGATCCTTACTGGCTCTGTTGTGTTCATTTATTTCTTGGAAAAACATTATTTCAAATTTCAAAGAGCATCTCTACAAAGTATATGGTGTTCCTAAGGCAACAAGATAGGCAATCTCCATTTAATTAAGCAATTTTTCTTCAATGGGTCAGTATTTTTATGTCAAATGTAATGAACCAAACTCTCTATCTGCTGGACTTCTGCGTGAAATTGGAGAAGAAAACCGGGCAATGGCTCACATTTACTTTCTTTGTGCTATGTAGAGCAGATTTACAACAGATATCAACACTGAACTTAACATCCTGTACATAAAACCGAATTCTAGGTTCTAGGCTGGTGGTAAACACCTGGAAGTCAGAGCTGCAGTTCCTGGTCTTTCAGCACTGCCCTCTATTCAATGTAGCCTAAGTAGGAGAACCAGTCTGTTACCTGGCTTTGGCTTTACAGAACTAGATTCAGTTACTTACAACATTTTGTAATGTATCCTATATAAAATATTTTAACCTAGAGCACTTAAAAATTTTCACGTGGTCTTTGAATGGTCTTCTGAAGTCAACTACCTGCTGCAGGAAACACTATTTCCTCTTGTTCTGTGAATACTGCTACTTAATTCCCTGTACTGGTTACTCTGTATTATCAGGTAAGGTCTCTGTTGCTTTATTAACAGTGCTAAGTACACAACCAAATCCCATCAATCAGTATGCAGCCAATATGTATTCCAAAGCTATTTAATGAAAATAATACACCTCGTGGGAGAGAAAACTATGTACTATTTTGCAAATCTTTCACAATAAAAGGCATCATGTTCTAACTACTCAGTGAGGCTAACATATGAAAAGCTACAGACCTGAGTGTCTTCTCCTTTGAAAAACTTTATTTGCTTAGAAAGTAGGAATAGCACTGCAGCAAACATTTTGTTGCCACTATCCTTCCAACAAGCAGATCAATGGGTTTCCTTCATTAAGCTTTAGGCCAAACACAGAGCGCATGCAAAAGCCAGAGGACAGGGAGAGGGAGAGAGGAGGAGAAAAACAGGTATCGGTAATAGAAAGTCTGGGATACAAATGAGAATAAAAAAATGGGGCCTTTGCAAAACACTACCTAAGTGTAACTTAGTACATTAGGAGACTATGGAACTTCGTTGGGCAACCTGTTTGATTTGCATTGTGTGTATTTTTAAGATACAAGCTGATGTCACAGTACTTCTAAAAATGTACGTGAAACTAATTTGATTTAACAATTTCTTAAGTGAACTACTGCTATTTAAAAATATATTACTATGTTTTGTGACAAATGAATAACAAGTGAATTACAGATATATTATACACATAACACACTGCACAACTGCTAAGTCATTATTAGTCCTAATTAATAATTTTACTCTTAAACAAACCATTTAAGTAGTCTTGCTAACACTCACAAAAATTACAGGCATGAAGCTAACTGGCTTTCATTAAGGGTGAAAAACTATGCATACTATGTTAAAGAGGATATGAACTTATATTTTATCATTATAGCATTTTAGAGCATTAAAGCTTTACTTCTCTTGACACAGGGAAATCACTTTTTAAGGAAACTCACTTCAATTTCACTGAATTGAACCACAGGCAACATCTCGTTCTAGCCCAGTGGAATTGCCAAGGTGCTGACTGGGGCTAAGCAGGTATATAATACTACTACCCTATAGTGCCTGGAGCTCAACAAACTAGGAAAACCTTTCTGTACCTAAAAGTAAGTATAAGTTTCTAAAATTTTTCCCCATTCCTCTCAAATAGGCATCAGTTGACCACATCTGTAGTTTCACTCAAGCAATTGGTGACAATAAAAAGGAACAGGTGAAAAGCTTTTTCTAATTACTGGACTTTGAGATGCAAAATAGCCTCTACAAGGATGTTTCTATGGGAAAAAACCCAAACTAGGCAGCAAATTCTGCCTCAAAATCTTCATAATGCAGAATATATAGGCCCCGTTTCTCTTTTGCTGGAAGATTTTCTGCTTCTTTAATCAAACATGTTCTGTGTGACAGCAAATCCTTGATAGTACATTCACTTTTCTTTTTGGCAATCTGAGCTCTACTAGCGCCAATTAATCCAATTCCAGAGCTTTACTCAATTAAAATTGTGAGGACATGTTTTGCAATGAATCTAATACAACTGTATCCTAAAAGCAGACTTCAGAAATGGTTTATATGAGGTTCTCTCCTGTATCCCTTGTTGAACTTTTGTTAGAAGGCACGTTCAGCTGAATTCCGCAGCACTGAATCCACTTCTCTCATCACTGAATTCCTGGTATCACCTGAAGGTCCAAGGCTATTTGGTGATGACTTGGACACAGAAATTTAAGAAGCTCCAAATTAGGTGCTTTATAAGAAAAAATATCTTCTTGGAATAAGTACCACAGAAATAGGCGTGGACATAAGAAACAACCTTGAGATCTTATCAAAATGTGGTCCTTTTTTCCCTCCTGGATTTGAGACATTATACCATTCAATATTACTCATTTTCTTCCCCTGGTCAAAACTGTTGGCAGGTGTTTGGACTTGATTTAACAATACTTCAGTTTTGGAGATTTTTTTATCATGTCATTTAGAGGTCAAGATGTTGTTTACTCATAGCAACCTTTCCCATTTTCCAAAATAATAACAGATGACACTGAGCATTGCTTGACATGCATCCTGACATTAAGCTGTATTTCCAAATGAAGAGTCTCTCACAAAGATAGAAACTAGACTAGAAATCCTGCAGACACCAGAGAGCCTCCAATCCCTTCCTGTCTCTTCAAGTAGCTACAACTGCCACAGAGATCTTCATTTTCAATTGATTTGTTCCTTTGGATCTGTCACTGGCTCGAATGGTCTATTCAATACACAGGTGCTATCCTGCCACCAGAGAATAATGAATCTGAAGTTTTTTACACCTTCAGTCTGCAGTTTAAAACAGGGCTGCTTAGGTCTTGCACTGTGTGTTTCATGAGCATGAAATTCTGATCAGTTAGGGACTTTTTAGCTGAATCACAAGATCTAGTTCACCAGTCAGCCATGTTATCTGCATTTTAGATATGAAGATCTCAGCCTTGGACAGAGGATGAAGGATGATTTGCTTGCACAGGTTTGCAGTGCCATCTGCATACTTCAGCTAGAAGAGGCTTTACTACAAATCGCAAAGCAGTGATAGCTTTGGAGAAGGCAAAAAAGTTTCTTGAATCTGATCAAGCAGGAGACCCATACATGTTGACCAGCCACCAGCTCCAATACCTTGGTCTGCATTTCTTTCAAAGACAGTGATCTCTCCATAAAGTGGAGGGAAGGACAAACGGCTGAAGTTGCAGGCAAAGGTCGAAGAGTTCAGTTTCTCTGATAGAGGCTTATTGACTTCACAATCTCTAAGAGCATGTTCACCATTTTTGCTGATTAAATGCCTGTTGATCCACTGTTTGTTTCTTAATTTAACAGATCATTCAGAGGAAGGAGTGAGGATGGCTTCTATCTTGCATCTGTAAGCACTGAACTTAATTTCTTGCTCCTATATTAGCTCAGAAAAAAGTGCTTTTCTATGCACATGAGTATAGTGTAATTTATTTATGCCATACTGGTATTTGGATGATAATAACATCAATAAACTGCAGAATTTGTATCAGGTGCTTTTAAGAACACATACTTGATTATTTTTAAAATTACTTGTCTCCTGGTGGAGCCAGACAACAACTATTGATCTATTACAGAAAAACCGGTAAGCATCTTTCTTCTTAAGAACTGTTCTATTAGACCTTTTGCCTATTCATACACTGAAACTAGGAAAAAACTTTCTATTACTAAGGATAAGGAAGTGCTAGGAATGATTGCTTGAGAAGCTGAAGCTTTTGAGAACAAATTACACACACGTCAGCAAGGTACTTGTTACTCACAGATCTTCCTGCTTACGGACAAAGTGATTGAGCAGGTGAGCTCTTTATGTTTGCATTTGATATGATTTTCATGAGTAGAACATTCAGATCAAGTCTAGAACTTGGCCCACAGTGTCAGAGCAAACTGTTAACTTTTTATGAGATCTTGTCAGCTTTAGGGGATTATTTTAAAAAACAGAATAACTGTGTCTGCTCAAGACTGATTCAGTATAGCAGAAAACCTCAAGTCCATCTTTTTGAGACTCATCCATTTATCAATTATAATAACATGCTGAAGCCTAATCTTTACACAGCAGGGCATGGAGTTTATTTGACAGTATTTTATAAACTCTGTTTCTATTCCATAATGTTGACTTCTAGTTTATCTTAACATATTTCTTCTTCTTCTTCCTCCCTTCTAATTGCAACTGAAAGTATTTTTATTTTCAAGTCCTGTTAAGATGTTACTATACCTCATTACCAAAGACAATCATGAAGCTGATACAGAAGTATTTAAAATGGTATATGCATTTTGGCAGGCAGTGATCTGACCCAGAGCTTTGTGAATTAATAATGAACTTCAGATATAATGAACACATCTATATCTAGACAGGTAATTAGTAATCATAACCTGATGGCCATCTTTACAGAGTCTTTCAAGTTCCACTATTCGAAAATGGGTCAGCCTAACCAGTGAAGCATTTTGCAGCCTGGACATCTGTAAGTTTGTTATTTTTATTTTAATATAAGAGATAACTAAGGATGCTCTTATCATACAATTTATGCTCCCATGCTATGTAGTAGTTGCCTAGCTAAACTATACATCATGGTGGCCCCAGACTGGTACAGTGATTTTAAAACCACGCTGAACATGGTTGCAGATTGATCATGCAAAATCTGCCCCCCAGCTGATTTTTCCCCACTTGTGCACAGTGCAATGCAAAAAAAAAAAAAAGAATAAAAGTAAATAAAATCAAAAAAGTGTGATGGGTGAGCAGGTCGACTGTGTGAGAGAACACGTGCAAAGTATACCTCAGAAACACTATAGGTGGATGAGCACGAAGGGAGTCGAGCCTGGTTGTGCAGTGGGGAAAAGAAAACATTGTTAAAAAAGAAATGGTGGCACAGTAAGGGTCTCAGAAGGTTTTCTGTATAGGTGGTTCCAGCACTGAGATAGTAACAGGGGGTTCATAAAGTTTCCATGACCAGCTATTTCAGAAACTCCAAATTTATGCCTTTTAAGGTGGAAGCTTCTTAAAAGAAAAAAAGAGTGTTGTATTTGAAAAAGAATTTAATGATGGATCTGAAGATAACCATCAATCCTTCCTCCTCTAAATTAATGACAACACTATCCTTAGGACAGTAAGATATTCTAGGATGAAACTTTACCAATCTCCTTAATTTAAAACTCTTGGTTTTATTCTAACTCTGAAAAGGGTACAATGTGAAAACCCATTAGAGGTCCTGTATGTCTTTATGTGTAGACACACTCAGAACCAGCGTTTTTACAATGGAGGTTTTTCTTCAATCTCACTGCCCTCAAGCCCAGAATAACTTGCAAAGTTGACTGATGGCCAGATACAGGTTAGTAGAAATCTGCAGATTATGCCTCTAAGCAATGTAAAGTCTGTGATTCTTGAGGGACTCTGTCCACTGGCAGAAGCTTTCAGTACAAACACAAACTAATTGGTAACACTAGTTTTACTGATTGTTTAGAACACATTTTGTTTATACAGGATAGCCATTATTCTAAATATTCATCACTCAGACATAAGTATTAAAGAAGGACTCTCCAGTAATTTATAGGAAAATCTGTCCTTTGGGTGAAAATAGTCCATGTTTCACTGTTTGTGAAGAATGACTACCAGCAGCCCAATAAGTGAAATTTAAAAAGACATGGTTCTTATAACTTCACGAAAAATCTCTTGATTTTTTTCTAGGAGTGAAAAAATGAATTATCAGAAGCCTCAGGAAACCTTCTCTAGAGTTACAAAACTGCATAGCTGTTTGAATACATTTGTGGTAAAGATGAATACAGGAAGAATTTCCACACAAATTATTAGTAAACACTTGCTGACTTAGGTATATAACAGACTGAGCAGAGAACATGGTATTCATAAGAAGTCTTTTGAGAATATTCTTCAGACTCAAAAGTGTATTTAATATTTTTTATTGAAATATAAAGTATCACTTCCAGGTAATTTCTACAGTCACATTGGTCTGGGTTAAATTATGTCAGCATTACATATTTCCATATAACTGAAAAGTTTTTAATACTCTGAGAATATTTTTGTTCCTTTCTAGCATTGTGTATTTCATTTGCTCTTCTAGATAACATTACTATGGAAATCTGAATCACTTAACATCTTAAATATTCACATACTCAGCACTTTCTCCAACTGATTAAATGTTTTCTTATGTTGAGATGATTTACAGAGGACTTAAGACAAAAATAGAAAACTCCTTCAGACAAAGAGCAAAAGTAAAAAATGCAGTTTTAAGAAACCAATTATTATTCTTAAACAGTCTATTTTATAATTAAAGAAAAAAGAAAAAGAGAGATTCTCTTCTGATAGAGCAAAACCTGTTCCTAGAAACACTATTTTTGAAATCTTTGTAAGAAAGATAAGGTCTGCTTTTGCTCAGAACAGGGGTGCAGCTATTCACCTAACACTTTTGGCTGAGTCTCTAACTAACATTCTCATGAATAATGTCCAGCCATTGTTCCCATGGTTTGTCTTTCAACAGCATGGAAAAAACGATTAGCTTGGGTTTCACAGCTGAGACTCCAAAGTATGCAGTAACAACAAGAATCATCACAGCATTGGTTTTTTAAGTAAGAGCAACTAGATTAACAAAACCAATAATGATGAGGAGGTTTGGAACCACAGGCAAGAAAGATTTGAAGAACTTGGCTCACCCTATCTACTCACACCTACTTACAAGGGGAATGTCAGACCCTTGAGTACCTTAATCTCCTCACAGACAACTACTCTAAGTAGAATGCTATTCCTTTCCTTCCAAAGTATCCAGTAATCTAATTATCCCTATTTTCATTAGTAATGAAACCATTTAACTTCAGTTTTATTCCAATCAGGATTTAATAACTTTAAGTAATTTTGTATTTTCTTTTTCATAGTTTCAATTCTTTAGAAGTAAATGCTAATCTTCCCTTCAATAAGGTGCCAGAATATTTTCTTTCTTTCTATGCTCAAAAACACACACACACAATTTGCCTTAATCTCCTAATCTTACTCCAAATTCTTTTTTTCCTTCTTCCTACATGTATGGACTCCCAAATCACTGATTCAATTTTCTCCAAGGATGAAATCAAAGGTATGCTAAAGTGTTCTAGTCTCAAAATGACCTAATGTTCTTGAGGAAAGGACTATGGTTCCAGTACACTTCTGCACACGGGGATTGCTGTTTATCTTCAACAGGATCACACAATGTGACTGTTTCATCTGCTGCTTGCTTATAATTTCCTGATCATTTCTATGTCATTGCTTTCTTGCTAACTACTCTCAATTTTTAAGCATCTGCCTGATTTCAGGATTTTGTAAGGGTATTGCTTCTATGCTATTAAAATTAAATATGTCTGTATGAGAAATTATAATCCTGGTTTCATTTAACATAATCTATTGACAATATTTGGCCTCTTTTATGAATTCTGAGAAGACTTTTCCTGACCAAACCCAGAATCTTTGACTTGGAACCATGCTGGTTAAAAGCCACAAAAAACTGTTTGGCATATCACTTCAGAACTCTGTGTAGAACTTTATGCATACTTAGATTCAATAATTTTCCTGATGGGCTTTCTGTAATACTTTTCTGTAAAAATTAAACTTGCATTTAAAATTCTTAGCCTGCACAATTACGAAAACAACCCCCAAAAAATCTTCAAAGCACAGACTGAAGCAGTTTTGTTCTGATGAATTTCAGAGTAATTCCACACTTTCATAAGGGTGTCAATTTTAGCAGGTATTATGAGTTCTAAAATATAAACCAGTCAACTCTTTCACTGTTGCTCATGTCAGTAGCAAATACACTTACTTGCTACTGCTACATTAATGTGAACAGTGGGGGAATGTTAATGTGTCCAAGTGATAG
>VWZD01001001.1:307877-384472 GCA_013396695.1 Sakesphorus luctuosus | reverse complement strand
TAAGCATTCAGGAAAGACTGACACCTCATCATTATCATCTCAATAAAATGTTGCAGAAAAAACTCTGGCAAGGACAGCCCCAGGGTGAGGCCAAAGAGGCCTCCCAGTTGAGGCATTGCCATCTAGGATCCAAACCAAGCAACCACACAAATGTTTCCTGTGGTGCTTGTAGGCAAAGTCTTAGGCAAATCTTTAGGTGTTATCTTAGACCAAAGGCTTAATCTACTTCCAGCAACCTGTTCTGACTCAGAGAGCTTGGACAGGAGCCGTGCAGCCCATCTGTCTGGCCACACGGAGGCAAAGACAAGCTGTTTTGATGGGAGCTCTGACCTCTACCCCCAGGGCTGGGGTGAGAAGAAGGGGTGGCCCAGTGACAGATTGGTTACAAACACACAACTTCCAATAAATTCAGAAGTTGTTTAACCTACAGAAAATATATTGCAGCTATGGCAGTATTAAAAATGTCTTTAAAAACCTGGGCACCTTTTAAAAGTGGTTTGAAACTAATAAATACTAGTGAAGGTGACAGTATAGTCAAGAGGGGACAACCCTACATTTCAGTTGGGAAAGAGAACTTGGAGAAGTCCTGGAGAAGAAAGTCATTCTGTTCTTGCCAGTCTGCAGTAGCCAAGTGCAGTGCATATCCAGCCAGGAAGACTGCAAAAAACACCTTCACCCTACAGTGGTTTGAGGACAGCTGACATGGACTGATTTAAGTAATATGCTATTAAAATCCCTTCTGAATGATTGCAAGCTATTATGTGGCTTCAGACTTAAGTACATTTAAAATGTATATTGTTTAATTGGCACAGCATTAGAGGTCCTTTATGGATTAGTGTTGCTCATACTGTGACAATCTGAATACAGAGTTGTCATTATGATAGTGCCTATACAGACACACACACAGGAAAAGGAGGGGAGAGGATGCCATCCATGGCATGGAAGTGGCATCTCAGCCTTACTGACTCCTGTCAATTTGTGCTGCTGCAATGCATGTCACCTTATTCCACAGCTGAGTGACCACGGCGATGCACATTTCTAGCACGATGTTAATAACAATTCCTACCAGTTCCAGAAATGCACTGGTTCTACACCACTGCGTACATCAAGGCAATGGCTGCACTCTGCTACTGTACTTCCCACCCATTTTCTCTCATCTTTCTAGCTGGGTTCCTGTATCAACTGTGAAAATAAAGGACATCAGAGGACATACTACTACTACTACATTATGACACACTGAAGAGAGGAAGACACGGCTATATTTAAATCAATGTTCCATAGAGAGTGTTCTGCATTGGCAAATAAGTCCTTATACATTTACTTGTCATAAGATTGCCATATATTAACATAGTAATGGTGATACATTTCAGCAATTTTTTTCTACCTTTGCTGTTCACATATTCCTAATTACTTTTCAGCTTGACTCCTCTTAACATGCAAATTGTAATTTGCAAGCTTAAAATACAAATTCTGTTTGTGAAGATGAGATTCTGTAAATATTATACTTACCCTGGAAGAGGAGGAGATTATTTTATGTCCTCTTAAACAAATTATTTAGATAATATCAAGTCTGCTTCAGGTTAAAATTTTTGAGATGTAAATACATTTTAATATGCCATCCTTATATCAAATATATTATAAACATTTGTGCTATTTTAGGTATTTTAGAAGACTTACAGTACTACATACTGCAGCTAAAAAAACAATATTAGATTATAGAAAGGAAAAAGTTAAAAAAACCCCAAAATGTCTTAAAAGCAGGCATCTGCCCTCATGCTCTGAGGGTTAGACCATCCTGTCCCTGGGCTGCCCAGCTCAGGGACCAGCTGCAACCTACCCTTCCCATTCAATGGGATTTGCTCCAGTGTGCCAAATAGGGCATAGTGTGGATAAAGGGAATGGCATCCACTGCTCATACCTACATCTCAGCCTGGTTTGCTGTCAGGATGTGGCAAAGAGATGTACCCAGACAGAGCAGCCTGGGTGATGGGAAGTGGTCTCAGCTTGAACTGTCCCGAATGCTAAACTTGCACCTTCCGTGCTGGGCCGCACTGAGAACACCAAGCACTGAAATATTGTACTTCAGCAGCCTGTCAGAAAGTAGGCAGACTGACAGAGTGAGGGAATGCCCCCAAAGGAGGCGGAAATGGGTGGAAGTATTGACAAGGTGGGGAGGAAGATGAGGAAGATGTAAAGCTGAGGAAGCAAAAAAACCTCCAATTAAGAGGATTAAGCAATTTCTAGAAGACAATAGGAACTCCTTATTTTCAAACATTGAATCATTAAATCCAGAAAAGAAGGAAAAGAGAAGGCAGGGGTTATAGTTTCAGACTTGCCAGGTTGCAACTGAGCTCCAAAGGAGCTGGGAGCCAAGAGCAGCTGCTTCTTGTGTGAGCAGGAGCTCTCTACAACAAGACTTAGAAGATCCTGGCTGCTCTGACCTGAGACCACAGAAGCAGGAGAAAGTACCTCCAGCAAGACCATTATTCTGCCATGATGAGGAACACCAGTTCTGCTGAATTCCTGTCTCAGCTGGAGCAAGAAAGCCGGGGCTGACTGGCTCTCACAGTGCTGCAGTATCGCCAGTGAGATGCTTGGCAGTGTCTTGCTTCACTGAGAGCCAAAGGTTTTTGAATCACAGATCCCAGTGAATTCCAAGCCAGACGCTGAGCATCAGCATCACACAGTTACTGCTGAGCCCTAATTTAAGAGGAACTTCCATCCAGAAGGTCCTTGTTTTTGCTGGAACAATACCATTGGGATCCAAGTTGCCTTGCAAATGTGAGAATACATTGGATGAGCTGCCTTTTTGGACTGTCTGTATTATTGCCATGGAGGAGACCACTGTAGTAGCCAGTGCAGTTGCTGGTGGCCATGGGTGTGACCTTTCTCTAGACCTGTCTGCAAAGTGCTGCTGGTGCAAAGGGGACAGAAATACAGAGCTGGAGGGGCAGAAGGCAGAGGCACTGTGATGACATGAGCACAGGCTGCAGTGCAGTCACACCTGATGGTGTGTAGAAGGGAGTCCTTTCCTCAGAAGGGGAGATGTCCCTGTTCTTAAAGTTAAGGTAAAAGACATAGGTAAAAGATGCCTAAGAATTTTGCTAAAGCGCTGGTGTCCAAATGCTGTTGGAGAATGAAGAGGAAAACTCAAAAAGCTGATATTTCTGGAGAAAAAACATAGCAGTAAGTAGCTTGATCAGAAAAGAATGGGGTAAGCAATGGTCTGTATTGAAGGGGAATTGATTTCAGAGGCTATTAGATTATTTCCATTCCATGTAAAGGGGAAGTTTTTTGCTCTGGTGTGGCAGTCTGCAGGGCCTGTAGAAGTCTGTAAACAAATTTTTATCCCATCAAAAACTCAAATCCTTCTGAATACGGCTGCCTAAAATTGCCTCAAGTGGAAGTGCCCATCTTTAAGAAACTTTTGTTGGAAACTCACTGAATATTTCCATTAAGTGGTGGTTGTAAAACAATAAAAGTAATTAGTGCACATTATGAACTAATCATCTGCAAAAAGACCTTTAATGTAGACTGAATTTTTATGGTTATGTTATATAAACCTTGAAAACAGAAGCTTATACAATGGAAATGCTGAGTAGCTCTGAACTACAGTGCTATGACTAGCTAATTGAATCCATATTCCTCAGCATTCAGGGAATCAATAACTATTAGGAACAAAGGGCACTGCTTTAAAAGCCCAGTGACTGCTTCATGCAAGGGGGAGTTCTTGTGATGAAAATGCAGCTGGGAAATTGAAGGAACATGTGTCAGGCATCTGCAAAAGGTCATGTCCAAAACAGCACACTAAGGACACGCACAGCCAAGCCCTAAGCAAACACCATCACTTAAAAGTTTTTAGTGAATGAGGATGAGAAACAGTTTGATGTACCAACCTCAAAAATTGCTGAGTTCAGAGATACTAAGCTGAGCCAAACAATACTGCTGGACACTAGTATCTTAACCAGGGTGTGAACATGCCAGGCAGCAACTGGGAGAGGAGAACTTATTTATAGCAACAGCGGGCTGTTAAGCACCGGTGTAGCAAGACTGACTAGTGACTTGTTACTTACTCATGCAAGAAAATGACACCTTATGGTACACAGACTGCAGCTAAGGAATAACCCCAAGGGTAACCCACTGGTGGAGGAACAATCCAAGGATCTTCTCAGGGGAGCAATACCCTGCACGATATGGTGGCTGCTCCCACCTCTGAACTGGGGTCCAGCTGCCCTGCATCTATCTAGGCTGCCTGTGGGGAGATGGACCATGGTGCACCATCAGAGAAGATGGGGCCAGACCTGTGTTAAACAGAGTTACTTGCTCTTCTGAGAGGAAACTCTGTCAATTCCTAACCAAAAGCCTGCTGTGGATGTTTTCACATTGCTTTATAGGTTTTTTCATAGCTAAATGCCGTCCCATATTGCTTCTAGTGGTGGGGTCAGATCAGGACACTGTGTGTGTATGTGAATTTTTCATGCTGGCAGAGGAGGAAAGAAGAAGGGAGGGAGAGAGGGTGAAGTAGGAATGAAAAACTGTAACCATCAATTAAATACGAGGCATGCTTCAGGAATCCCAGGGAAAGAGTTTGTGCCTCCTGCTCATTTTACTGTTTGCAGCTACCTTGTGCAAAACACTAAGTCTTGCTCATTTTTACATAGTGGGTCCAGTAAAGTAATTTAGCACATGCTAACTGCAAGCATATGAAAGTTTCCATTACAGCTACTCCCATTCACATATACAATGTTCTCAAAAGATTTGTTAGTTGTCAGTCCAGGAGAGGAAGGAGCTTTAAAAGCTTTTATAGGTCAGACTCCCTTCAGGATTACCTGGTGTGTGCCACTGGGCCATTTTTGAGGGTTTAGTGCTTTGTCTGTGACTGCTCTCCTTGCTTGTGACAGTTCATCTGAGCTGCTGTGCTGAGTTCTTTTCTGCCTCTGGGTTGCTTGTAATCGTTGTGTTTTGATTGTTCATTATTTGTTTGATGTCTGTGGCAGGCAAACACACTTTTTTTCCCTTCCCTTTTTTTTTTTTAAAGTGCTCTCTGCCAGGTGCATGAGTTGTGTAAGAAATGAAAAATACAAACACAGCATGCTTCCAGTATTTTTCAGAAACACTCATAATTTTTTAGAAAACTCAGACTAATCCTCTCCTCTGCCTGTCAGGCCAAAATAATGGAGACAAACAAACCTGCTTGTGATAAAATAAAGTATAACTTTAGGATTTGCAGACACACCTACTAGCTGGCAGTAGTCAGAAGACTATGTGAGAATAAAACCCAAAGGGAATCCTTGAACATTCAGTCTGAGGGAATTCATTTGGACAGCCAGCCACAGAGACAAAGTAAACATACCCCCAGCAGCCGACTTTGGGAGCATCCAGCTAACCATGGGTTTTCTCTGCCTGTGGCACAGCCACTCAAATTCCGGCTGCTGCTGCTGAGAGAGCACAGCAGGCCAGGATGCCTGGGGAGATCAGCAGTTCTGAGGCAGGCAAAGGGCAGCAGAGCTGACCCTTGTCTCTCCCCTGGCATTAGGGGACTGGTCCTACAGGGCTTCCTCTTGTTTCCTGGGCTCAGCTCTATCCGATCTCCTCTCCCTCTGGCCTCGTGCCCTGTGTCTCCTCCTCCAGTAACTTTGGCTTTCTTCTCCAGGAATCCCTGCAGCGAAAAGACAACATAATCTTTCTCTTTGGGAGTCATCCTGTCTTCATCACAGGATTTTCCCAGGGCCAGACCCTTTGGATTTTGTAACCCGTGTAGTCCTTGCAGGGCAGAGTGGGAAGATGACAAGGTTTATCCTCACCCTCCAAGGTAATCAGAAGTAGAACAAGAGACAGAGGAAGCAACCCTGCACTGGACTTGGTTTTCTCCACTGTGTTTCTTAACAAAAAGGACTGTTAAAGAGGGAGGAAGGATAAGGGCCTAAGGGAGAGGACAGAGATAGAGGAAAGGAGAAGTTTTAACTTCTTGTCTTGCCAAAACGTGCGGTACAGATGGGAAAGCACAGATGGAGTATTTCTACTGATAGTTCAAGAAATCAAACACGCAGAGAGTTGCGGCAATTTCCTTGTGTCAGTGTATTGGAACATTCTGTAGCATCAGTTCTTAAAGAAACAGGCTGTCACTTCAGCAATGCTTTGGGAGCCTGCACATGAATACAAACAGTCACCCTAAAAGTCTGCTGCAGCAACTCTTGCCTGGCACAATGCGTTGAGATATTTTGTTTCAGCTCACATTATGTTTGCTGGCCCATCTGTGAACACAGAGGAACTAAACTATGCTCCTTAACTTAGCAAGCTAAACTTGCCCATGGAACAGTTGCAAAGCAGCAGATTTATGGGAAGCAGATCTGTCTCCTTTGTGCTCAGGTGCAGCAGGAGTCTGAAAACCAGAATAAATGTTGCATGCAATAGTGACGTTGGCATGCAAGCAGGGAGGAAAGAAAGGGATCCATAAAGAATTCTGCAGGTACCATATGTCAAGTCCCGTTTTTAGAAGCACTGAAATGACTGAAGATTCCCAGCAGCACAATTCCTGCAAAGGCCTGTGAAGAGTTGCCAGTCTAATTAGCCTTTAAGAGAGTCAGCAGGGAGCCTCGATATCTTCTCTGTTGCACAAAAATCTGTGACTGGATCCTCCTTTGTCTCTGTGGGAAGGTAGATGCTTCCAGATCCAGCCCCCTGGCCTCCATGGGGCTGTAGCCCTGTATGATTTCAGCAGCTGATGGCAGGGCAGGGAAGGCTGGAACAGTGTTCTGGGTCTGGCATGAGGCGTCATTTCTCCATGTCCCCATTGATCCCCAAATGGATGCTTTGCAGGAGGCTCACGTGGGTAGGAGCCTCCTTTAAGGCCAACTAAGCAGAGAGATGTAGAAATCCCTTCAGTGTTTCCCTCCACATTCCTCAAGAGAAAGCTCTTGTGGAAATTTATTTGATTACCTTCTGCTGTTCTGTTTATTTGCTTCTGCTGTGGGAGACCTGACTTAAGACTATTAGGATGTGTGTTGGATTCAGATCATAAAAAAAATATTCCTTATCCATCTGTCTGTCTGTGTTTTTCTGAAGGCAGCTGCCACCATTACACCTAAGAAGAAAACAGGCTTTTGGAAATAACAACTTCTTCCCAACACAGGCATTTTCTTGCCTCTCACATTCTGATTTTATCCTGCTGCAGTAAGCAAATGGGAGTTGAAGAAGTCATTAATGCCTAATTTAGTTGGGCAATTAGGCAAAATCTAATGGGCTGCTCTCAGGTTTAGAAGCCAGTATTGCTGGTTGTAGGCTCTAATTCTGACATTGGTTTTGAGGTTTTTTTTTGTGTTTTCTTTTTTCTGTGGCCAGGATGAATTCCCTTCCTTTATGTGTAAAATTACTGTTCTTTATGAAATTATGTGTTGTTGGGGTTCATTATTTAGGATTCATGAAATAATTTGGAAAGAAAAGGTAGAAAATACTATTTTTATATTTTAATATGTGTCTGAATACATTCAAGCCCCTGCTCTGGTCACTTCAAAACTCTTCCTTGGGTGAGAGAATTCCTGATCTTAGCAGACTCACACTTTAAATTCAAAAGGAACATTGGACCAAATGACACGTTGCTCAGTGGAACCGATCAGCGTGTCAGCATTACACAGTAAAAGGTTCGACCAACTAGAGAGGGTGCTGAGGTAGAAAAGGTGGCAGTGGCCACCACATCTGTCAAACATCATTTGCCATTGATTCTGGGAGTATTTGGAATTCAACACCATCATGGTACATGACATGTTTTGATGTGTTATGTCAGTGCACTCTTCTTTTTAACCTGCATGATTGTCAGCTTCAAGAGTGAGGACTATCCTTCATTAAAAAAGATTCTTGAAAAATATCCTTTAAAAGAGTTTGCAAGAACAAAAAAAAACCCCACAACCTCTCTCAAATAAATGAAAGGTTCATAACGTAAGTTTTCACTTAAAAGCTGCAGCTGAAGCTCCAGTCCCTTGATTGAATCTCTCTCCATGATAAATTCATCTTCAAGGAAATAAAATAGGAGGGGTGATCCTTGTTTTTATCTCCATCTATGCTGTGAAGGACTCTGTTCTCTGCTTTGAGATGGAGAGAAGATAAAAACTTCAGTTAGCATTTCCATTTAATGTCCATATCACCAGCCCCAGAGAGACAGCTCTCTGTAGACTCATCCTCAGAAATCAGTTCTGGGGAACACTGAATGATGGTGATGTCAATAGAGACGCTGCATATCACTCTACAGCGCCACTTTAGCCAACGTGTTTTGGTCACTGAGTCACCCCCATGGCGCATCTGGATTTATTCCTCAGTGATTTTGTTTGGAAGAGATGTAGTCTGAGCTAAAAAAGGACTAGGCTGAGGACTGGAGCAGAAGTACCAAACATCAGACAGGAAGGTAAATGTTCACTTGTCCTATTTGGTCATCCTGAGGGAAAATGAAGAGGCTGTGTCACATACAAAGATGGCAGATGACAAATCCTGAGGCTTTGCTAAAGTCTGTTCTTACAGAGGTGGATATGAGCATTCAAGCCTGCCTGGCAAGGGCAGTTAAACATCTGACTCAAGCCTAATGTGTCTTTTCAGGAAACTGAAGAGAAATTAGAAATTTTGGAATTAATGTCCCTTTTCCAAATTATAGCCTGCTGCCTGGATCAGTAATGGTTGCTGTCCACAGAGACACTGAGTGAGCAGCTGAGCCATCTGGGCTGGTTCTCTGCAGTATGGGCCTGGGGAAACAGGGCCAGCACAGTTTAGAGGATTTTATACCACAAGCGTCACCGAGGATAATGGCAAATGACTAACACAACAACAACCATCAGATTATGATGAACTGAAGTGTTGGTAACATCTTGAATATTGTCAAAATCATAGAAAGACTGCGAGGAAGCAACTCCCTGTCTGTGACCACGAAAGCCTGACTGGAATTTGGACTGTGAAGGCAGACTTGAGATAAAACTGTTGTCTAATCAGCTCAAGTCTCAGGAGAAGTAAACGAGACTCAGGAAAGAAGAATGAGTCTGTGTTAAGAATCTGCCCTAGCTGAGCTCCACTGGTGGTGGAGAAGAAGGGCTTTGGGTGTCTGGTGGTGAAATAAATCTCTCCATACCAAACCAAAGGAGTAACCCATACCCCCTCTCCAGGAAGGCCATATATACATGGGACATTAATGAGAGAGGCAACTGAGAGGGGTCAACAATTATCAAAGACCCTCAAAGCACCTTCTTGAGTCATTCCTGAGACCTTCCACCACCAGAGGACTGCACGTGATCCAAGTGATGCAGCATATCCAGAGCCTGTCACAAAGAGACTGCAAAGCAAGTGCATGTTAATCCACTAGACTGTGTTTTGCAGAACCCTCACCACCAAGAAGACCAGAAGAACTGGACCAATGGGATGCTGACAGGTTACATTAAGGGGTGATACATTTTCTATTTTAGTCTCTCTGTGTCCCTGTCTTTCTTCCCCCTCCTCTCCTTTTCCTATTTCTTTCTATCTCTCTTTCTCTGACTCACATTTACCATTAAATAAACCCCATAGTATTCACTTTGGCATCTGGTCTTGTTTGCACCTTAATTCAGGCAAAAGCTTTCCTAATATTTTTAATAACCAGATCATAACACAGGTCTACCAAGAGATTCCTTCACTGAACCTGTGAGTTAACCCTCTTCATCTAAAATTCAATGAGAACTGGAAATAATGACAAAGTCTTGTTAATGTGGTGCTGGTAAGAGACACTGCCTGAGATAAGATGAGTTTCCATTTCACATCTCACTTCAAAGCTCTGGTGGTATAGAATCATTTAGTATGGAAAAGACCTTAAAGGACATTGAATCCATCCATAACAAAAATAGGCATCACCTAAGGACTGGAAAGCTTCTGTGAGCTCTGATGTCCAACAGTGGGAGATGTGGAGATTGTCATATGCAGCTGGGTACTTGCAGGTTTAAAAACATTTCTACAGTGGGTCATCGTTAGTAGGCCCTGCAGTCAACAGGCAACCTTTCTGGAAATATTTCGGTCTTGGGTTGAGCTGGCAAAACGCCAGCTGCCCAAGAACAGAGAAAAAGGATTCCTCTTCCTCCAACCAGCCAAGAGAAAAAAGAAGGAGAGGAAAAAAACCCTCTAAACCAGGTTTATGCTGAAACTAACTACATGTATTTATACAGAAAAGAGAAAATTAAGAGAAAACTACAATATAACACACACACTTACACAAGTTACGTATAACTTGAAATAACCTCCCACTCCCCAGTTAATACAAAGTGTATTACTCTAGATTCATAAGCACTCTAAAAGACACCTAGCAAGAAACAGAAAGAGTAACAACAAAATGTTTCTACTCCCCTGAACTCAAACAAAATGCAAGAAGCAGCAGCCGGAGCAGGGCCTAGCACATTAGGAGAGCTGCAAGACGTTCTCCTCCTAGTTCAGCCATGATGGAACTGAACTAACACCTCCCACTGCTGCCTCATATCTTAAGTTTGCGTCATCTGGTATGAAATACTTCCTTGGTTACTCAGTCAGGTGAGAGCTGTCTTTACTGATCCACATAGATCCTCTGAGCCTGCTAATCTGAGGCCTAGCTAAGACCACTACAATGTCATTTCTGATGCCTCTTCTGAACAAGAGAACATAGGCAAATGAAACCAGACAGACTATGGAGATATTCCAGACTTGTTTTCATTCACTGATATACTTTTTTTTTTCTTTTGGTCTTTTTAATACCATTGGGGAGTTCTTTTATATACAACGCCATAGAAGAGAATTACTTGTTTTGGCTAATTACATAGTCCTGTGATCACTGGCCTATTCAAGATTTTAAATTCTCTGTTTCAAAGACTTCCTTCTACAGTGGCTTAATGCAGCTAAGCAGATATGTGACAGATATTTATAAGAAGCATGAAAGTGAATAAAATAGAAGTCAGATAAATTAGGAGTCTGGGGATGTTTGCATCAGCTCTTCAAGAGGGTTCTGCTATGTAAGGAGTTTACTGCCTGGCAGTTTATTTCTAGTTTGTTTCCTCCACACTATTCATTGTTAACCATGATTAGCCTTTACTGTGACTAACTTTATAAGCATGCCGTGAGGATTTACTTTAAAGAGCACATCTCCCACATGTATTGAATATATCACTCTTATACTATTGGTAGGAGAAGGATTTCAGACAATACAAGAATATTCAAACCCTCTTTAAAACAGAACGTCTCTGTGTACCAGGATTGTATTTCCACTCTTTCAAGGACAGAACCACAGATTCAAAAGCATTTGTATCATTGTCTTTCTAAAATAATCGGATGTTGAGATCAGTGGTTTCAGGAGTAGACTATTAATTGTATTGCTTTAGGCTCTTCTAGGAGACAAGGATGGTGAGATAAGAACCTAAATACAAGAGAATCTGGTTTCCGGGACAATCATACTGAATCCAATTTATAAACTGTTAAACATATGAAGGGCAAGCTGGAAAAAAATCTTAGGAAAATTCAATGTCCTAGGCCCCAAAGCTATTGGCTTTTGTCCTTTGTTTAAGCTTTGAAGGGAAGGCATTTTCATGGTTGACACTCACAGATTGTTTTTTACAGCCCAACAAAGCAAACACAGTGTTATGATGGAGATAAACACATCTTACAGATTTTATAAACATTACAGATGTCACTTTTGCACCTATGCATCATACCCTATGAACCATTGTGGGATGAAATGCCCTGGCAGTTGATGCTATCTGGCCCCTGGTTTCCAATAGCATAGTCACAGCTATTTATATAGTACCATAGAATTTTGCCCTACATCCTTGATATAAATGTCAAGTGCCTTGCAGTATTGTGTACTGTTCCTGGAGAAATGATCCATTAAACCCATCCACATGAGAGGAAGTATTCACAACACTCCAGAAAAAATTATATTCTTGTAGAAAAATAGAGGAAATTAGCTGGCTTGCATGGACTATATTGACATGCAGCAAAACTTGGCTCTTCACTAACCACCTCCCCATACCAGAGCTAAAGGCATCCTGTCTGCAAGGGGGACACACAGGCTTGATTTAACTCTGCCTCAGACCCTTCATTACAAATAAGCAAGCCTGTCAAGCTGAATAAAAAGAAAATGTGTAAAAGGCATCAATAATGAGGAATGGAGGCCAATAGAGAGGTGCATGAACTAAAAAATTACAAAGGTTAGCAGATGAAAATGCAAAAGTCAAAAAGAAGCTGAATTCACAGCACTCTACGTTTCAGAGGATTAAAAGTGCTAGTGTTCAAATTAAAGATATGAGTTTCCAGCTTATCATAGCCTAAGTGCTCCACCACTGGTATGCGTATTGGATAATGAAAGGATTTGTTGGAGGGAAAAGTTTTAAGAAGAGGAAGGTTGTAAGTTTCTCCAATTAAAAAAAAAGAAAATACAGAAATAGTTGGTTTCTTATAATGAAAATATCTCACCAACCTGCACTTTCAGTTCTGCCAGGCTGCAGTTCCAGCTGCAGAAGGTTCCCTCTTCCTTCCCAACCTGGCCTGGAGGATGCTACCATCCGCTGCTGCAACTCCTATGAATTCAACAGGAGTTTTGGCACTGGCTGCAGTGAGAGTATTACTGTGCTTTCTGTTGGTGTGTTGGAAACAGGACTTAATTATTGCATCAGGGGGGCCCACCAAACAAAGTATGGTGGTTTCTTATAGTGGGCTTAAAGGCAGTTGCAAACCAAAGGCCTTATGAATTTCTTAAAGGTAAGACACACCCAGTGGCTGCTGTTCCTTTCACATCCTGCTTAGTCTGTTTAGAGGCTGACTGAGGTCATGCAGACACACTTACAGCTGCTTTGCACGCTCTGTGCAAAGGGACTATGCTCAAAGGAATCCAACAGTGATTCTTGCCTCGGGAAGAATGGAAACAGTCTCTCCTTTTAAGCTCACCCTGTATTCAACAATTTAAAAACACAGCACTCTCACTCATCCTTGGAGGACATGATTTCTGAGACACTTTTCCCTGTTGTTTTCTGACTTTAAAAGGATTCTAACACACGGCCTTCAGCCATGGTAATGAAAATAACTGATCTGGTTAGAAATGGTGCCAAGTGAGCTTCTAGATTTAAGAAACTGTTTTATAAATCTGTTCGTTACTGGGGGATTAAGTGGCCCAGACTCAAAGGGGACACTCCTGTCCTCCTGGAGATAACCTACAAGTGGTCACACTGGCCTTCTCCCATTTCCCTGCCCTGGTGCCCTCTGTACACTCAGTTGTGTCCCTCTCTCTTCATTATTTTCCTTTAACATGGAAGTAGGGTGACAACTGGGTTTATTTAGGCTCCTACTCTGTGCTCAAACTTCTAGTGAAGCTGAAAGAGCCTAAGACCACCTATAGGCTGTAGGATTGATGCACTTTGTGGCAGTCCCTACAGTCTTAGTCCCTCATTATCCACATCTGGGATTTGTCCAAAGTTCTCTTTTTGGGTTGTGTAGTTCCTGTATCCTTTGGAGTTCAGGAACCTGGGAGAGGAATGAGGGCTGCTTGACCCTCCTGACTCAGGAAGCAGACATTCCCAGAGCAGGCAATCCAGGGGCCAGATGCCTGTGGAAGTCACATCTCCTTGGCATAACAGTCCATCAGAAGTTGCCCTCAGATATTTTTCCTCTGAAAGTAATGTGACCTAGGAACTTCAGTTCCTCAAGATACGTGTTCATGAGGGTATTAGAAGACCAAAGGGCAATTTCTAAGACCCATCTCACCTTCTGAAATAACCAGGCTTCCTCATCTCCTCAGAAATTTAAATCACTGCACTTCAGTGAAAGATACAGATACTTTTTATTTTTTAAACTCACAACCGCTTTCTGTCTCGCATTAAAGGCTCTTTTATTTTCAAAAACTTTCCACTTGAATTATGAAGCAGATCACAGGCCACCAGAACACCATTCCCAAAAGAAAAAGGCAACATAATGGAACAGAAATTAAAATACACATTTGAGCACAAAGCACCATGAGTGGTCTGGAACAGAGTATGCACATCACTTTATAAAATATAAAGTAGGCAAGCGAGTCCTAACATCCACAGTCTAAAAATTGCAGTGCATCCTAATATCTTCCAGATGTGGATTTGATTAGGGCTAAAGTTAGATGGATTACAACCTGCACTTAAAAAGCACTTCTTTGCCAGAGACTGAAGAAAGTGAAGATTTGCTGAAGTATAGGGAAAAGAAGAAGCCAAACCTTCCGCTGATGAATATGTGTATGTTACTGACAATCAAGGAAAGAGAGTAATGCCCATTATGAATAGTTTCTGTATTTCTTACTGAGGCTGGTAGAACTTCTCACAGGAAGGATGTAGCAGAGATGGTGGCTGAGTATAATCTCCTATTTCTGTGTGGAACCAACTGCTTTTTACAAGCAAGTGCACCCTGGAAGCACTGAGGCATAAATACCTACATAACAACATATAACCAGCTAAGTAAATGGCAGGTTTTCATCCAGCTGTGGCTTGAGTGCATCTAGCACCCCTAATCAAACCTTGAACTTTTCCTAGCCTGAGTTTGTGCAGCTTCCTTGTGTGGAAATCTGCATGTCACCTTGGGCAGGAACAAGGAGAGGTGTCACAGAGAACTCAAACAGCTTTCTTGAATGCTACATTTGTCCTGGAGACAAAAAGAAGCAACTCTTGTCTTTCCAAGTAAGGATTCCCAGAAGATGTAGTTGCCTTTCCATTGGAAAGCTTCTAAACTCCCTGCCAAGATGGACCCTTTTGGAGTCAGCAAAGGTTGCTTCCTTGCAAGACTATCAGGGGTCTCCCTGTCTGAGCAGATGATTGTGGCTCATGGAATATGAGCACTCTCAAAGGTTAAAACATTAATGCTCTTCTGTAACATCATTCCAAACATTGCCTCACTTGCCATATTGCTTCAGCTCCTGAAGACTCACTGCACCTTATGCTGGGCTCACTGTAAAACCAGGATTCACTTAATTGAGAGGAGAACAGGGCATCAAGGTGGCACATCCTCAGATCTCTCCATAGAAGCAGGGAGAATTCCTCCTGCTCTCGGCCAAGGAGGACGTTCTAAGGACGTTTTCTTTCCTTAGGGCAGAGGATAAGAGGAATCAGACACCTCTCTTTCTCCATGCTGAGCATGTGGCATTTTTTAAAGGTAGGTTTAAATATAAATTGGTCAAAAATAATTAGAGATAAACACAGGAAAAAATCATCACATATTTCTGCCAAAGCCTCAGTCCTCAGCAGCTGCACTGAATTTGGTGTGGTAGAACAACCTTTCTGAATAATTATTGTCAGCTCTAGGAAATTACAGCATGCTCTGCACAGCATGCCAAAAATGCCTCTGAGCAAAAAAAAATGGCTGCATTTCTATTAATTCAGGTCATATTCTGAATGAAATGCTTACTTCCTTAGTAAACATTAAAATGTCAACATTTTAATGTTGGCACAGCACCTTCCTGAAACAGGAGGTGCCTTTAATATAACGGCATTTTGTGAAACATATTTGTCACCATGAAAGAGATGATGATGCAAGCAGGTAGACAGTAACTGACATCTGGCTTTCATCTCCATGCATGACCAAAGGATCAGCATACATGTCTAGAATAAACTTTGGAATTTTCCAGCAATCTCCCAGCATCAGAAGGAATTGGAGACTTGTATGTGGCTGCTCATGGACCACTTTATGCAGGGCACCCATTTACGTCGGCTGAGAAAGGCTGTCTGTGAGCAAACAAAATGCTGCTGGCCCTTGTGTCTCACTTGAATTTAAGATACAACCAACTAAAGCAGCTGGCATCAGTTGTAGAACATCTGGCATGGGGATTGGTCAAAAGCTGGTGACAGAAAAATGTTGTACCTTGACACTTTGGGTACCTTTTGGGATACCATTTCTTTAGATAATAATTCTTGGGATAATTTGAAGTAAAGTGAGCCAACTGCTCCCGGCATTGACAGTGAAAAATTGAAATATGGAAAGACCATGATCGACTAAGAGTCAGAAAAGCAGATTTGTAGTGAGATACTCTGCTGGTGGCTAGGGCTGATGAGACCTTGGCAGCCATTTAACTCCCAGTGTCTCTTGCAGGACTGGTGGTGTAAAAAAGAATAGCAACAGAGAGACAGAGATGTCTGCAAACTGTGGGAAGAGGAGAGAAAGACAAGAGGGACAGATACTCTGTAGTTTGCCACAGTTAACTCACATGACAAGTTTATTGGAAAATCAAGGTAGGGAAACTGGACGCCAGAAGTCTTGATTGTGTAACCTTCTTAATTACTACTCATAGAATTACATATCTCTTGTCATCGATATATGTCCTTTCAAGAAAAATCTGTTCATGCTCAAACAAGGTATGAATAACTTAGAAAGCACCACAAAGCTTTTAAAAGGGAAAGATGGCTGGGAGCAGCAGAGGGGAGGAAAAACCAAACTGATCTGCAGAATATAATGAGGAATGGAGGGAAGCAAAGATGTCTTTGCAACTCCCCTGGCAAAACACAGAAATCAACAAGGAAATAACTGAAAATCATTAGCCTGGAGAAAGGTATAGATAACAAAGTAAGTTCAAGGAGAAGCATAAACCAGTGTGCAACTGTCCCAGCAGGACTGTCTGTGCCCAGCTGTGTGGCAGCAGAATGACTCCATTTATTACAGTTTAATTTAGTGGCTACTGACAACGTAGTCAGTTCAGAGCAAACACTGTACAGTCTCTGTCCCTGCAAGTAGTCAGTTTAGGTAGAAAAAAATTAATTAAGGTCTTTCAGAATTCCTCCAGTGTGTTTTAAAGTGAAGGTGTTTCAGTGTCTCACTTTTACATTCACTGTTTTTTGTTGGCAATTGCACACATAAAGGAAGTTGTGTATTAGCAAATTTGACTTCTATGTTTGCCCATTTTTCTTGCAACTCCATTCTTCTCTTCTTTCCCAGAGGGAAGTCCTTAGGCACAGACAAGAGTTTAGGATGGACCTTCTCTGTCCATGCCTGCCATTGAGCCTTTCTGTTTCACAAAGGTTGCGTCATTCCTGGGACATGATGTGGAGAAGAGAGCAGAGGAATCAGTGAAGGCCATGAGCCCCCTGTAAGGACATTCTTCCTCTTCTGCTCATTGTAGTGCTATCCTGCAACTATAAAGTTCACGGCTTTGGTTTTAGTATTAAGTGTGGGCCTCTCTGTGCATACAAAATACTGTAAAATATTCTATGCTGTCCAAACTACACCAACACAGCGTGGAGATGAAAAATAATTGCCCTTTAAAACCCTTGGGTATTCATAAAGTTTTAATAGCAAGGGGAAGAACTGTTTCAGACCTTTATCACCAGGAGCTGAAGGACAACTCATAAAAAACTTTCTGGTCATTCAAAGGAAGAGAAAAAGAGTAGTATCCCTCACAGTTTATCTTGCTGCCCATTTCTAAAACTTCTCCTCACAAAATCAGGTTTCATGTGGCGTGGGACACCTATTTCAATCCCTGCAGGTGAAAATGGAGCACGTTAATTGGACTGACTGCTCTGAAATCTGTATGATGGGGTGCCATGGCAGAAGGACAGGTATGTCTAGAGGTGGAACTCTTTGCTTCTCATTACCAAGAGGCTGAATTTCTGATGGAGAACACTACATAGTTATTCAAAAGGCAGTAACTCAGACTGTAACAAAGAACCTGAGATATTCTAATAAAAGCCCCATTTCTATTTTATGAGACACATAATGGATGTCACATTCAGTGCTTCTTGTGGTGAACAGGCTACTTATTAAGCATAGTCTATGACTTTATTTCATTTTAAAATTGCCATCTTTTGCAATTATTCTAACTTTTTAGAATTTTCTCCCTTTTACATAAGGATATTTTTAGCATGAACCACAAGTTACAAACAGCAGAAGTTGCTATAGAAACAGAAGAGACACTTTGTAGAATAAAAATGTAGGAAGAAATATTGCTCACTATTTGTCTGCTGCAGACAATATGATAGAATCAGTACATATAGGTGTTTGTATGTGTATCCATACATATATATATAGATATATATGACTCACCTTACTCTATCTGTGAAATCCACAGTGTTCTTCTTTGTATCCTAAGATTCAGCCAATTTTTGGCACTTCTGCAGTAGTAGTTTATTATCCCCAGCTACATACAACTAGCCCATAACTAGGTGCCCTGCATGCACCTCTGAATTCAGTCAGACAAACCACTGCAAGTAAAACTGATGTGATGCTGCAGCACAACTAGAGGCAGGTGCCTTGGATGGAGTGGTGGGGGAAAAGGTGGGGGGAAAAGCTGTTCAGCAGTCTTATTACTGTCCCATTGTTTGACCCTCATCACACACCATACTGGACACTACTAACAGAGAGACTTATCTCATTTTTTTCTCCCAGCCTAATCAGCCCCTACTGTACAGATATTCTGATTTTTCTTTGAAGGCCCTTTGCTTGTTGACTCAGTTGTAAAAATAATCTTCATGCTCTAGCAACTTTAAACAAAGGTAAATTCCAGTCACAGGATTTGTGCTATTTCTTAAATGCTGTGCAAACTCTAAGCCTTATCAATGTATAGGGTAATATGGATGAAGTATTATATATTAATATAATAATATGTTAATATATATACTATTAGGGCACTGGGAATCAGACTTAAAGTCTAGTGTAACAGCATGGATTACTAAACCTGATTCACAGGAATAGGTTGCACTTCATGCACTCATTAAATTGTAACAAAAAAGCCCACTTCAGGTGTTTCAAAGTCAAGCTGCCTGCAAGATTGGGCCTGAAACATATTTCTCACTTCTGCTCTCAACCCTTTAATTTAACTTCGTTGTTCTTCATAATGATTCAGCTTTACAATCATTCTGTGTTGACAAGAGGTCACAAAAATAGCTACCAGAGATAATTTAGAAATGGTTGATCCTGCTCAGAGGGAGGAGAGGCTAAAGGCAGGGGAATAAACTGAGTAGGAATCAAAGGCCCTTCCAGACCTATTTTTCATGTGGTCTGTTATTACTAGAATAGTTCAACACTGTTTTAAGGAACAAATTTTTTCTTACGCTTCAGAATTCATATATAATGCTAGCAAACCACTTAGGCCCAGATTTCTGAGTCCTTTGGTGCCCCAAGGAGGAGATGGCTGCTTACAGTGATTGCCAAATGGATCTTGGAAATCATGCTAGGTGTTTTTCTGCATGTTAGTTGCCCAAATACTTTTGTGAAGTTGCTTTCACACAGATTATCATCAACTGGGAGCTTCTCTTCTCCCATCAATTTGCCTAGCTGGTGCCTTGGTGCCTATTTTGGAGGAGAGCTTTGTACTCACAGCTCCAATACAAGCAAGCAGAGCCCTCCTGGGGTATCTGGAGCTGTGCATAAGTCCAGTCATTCAAAAAGTAGAAAACCTCCACATCATAATTGTTCCACTCTATTCCAGGTGTGCTACAAACCCTGGCAACACTCTGGCCCTCTGTGAGGACAAGACTTAGATGTATCTCCTTAGACAAGATGTTTTCTCTGGAAAATAGTCTGGTGGGATCTTCTGGGATCTCTAGGGGGTTGCCTAGTCTGGATGAAACCCTATGTCAGACTCCAGTGTGGAACATGCCCGCCCCACCATTTAGACAAAACCAGCAGGGCACTCAAAGGCAGAGTTTTTACTTTCAACCATTTTCGCCTCAGTTCATGGTTATGAATAGGGGATAGTGCAAGAAAGTTTTTGAAGCACTGTGTTGTAATGAGGAACACAACAGAAATCCTCACAAGAAAATTAGGGTTTTTAACTTCCAGACAAGACTGGAAAATTGTTCATATTTTACAGCCTAGTAGTGTGCATAGAATGGCAAAAGAAGAGTAAAACTTTGAAGAGCTTCTTGTTAAATAAGCAACATTGATCTCAGGTACTGAATAAGACAAGGTTGCCAGAGAAAAAATAGTAAATGACCCTGCAATTAGAGTCTGTATTCTAATGCACACTCTTGCAGGAATAGATGAAGCACTCACAGGCAACTTAAGTCTGACATTTACAACTTTTAGATCTGTACCTTGCTTTGCTAGCCAGTGTATAGGGAAAAAATTAGTCTACACCTGCCTATTTATACATACTCTCGGGCTTCCAAGTGGTTGAGCCCTAATTACTGCTTGTAGAAGCAAGTCTGATTGGAGAACTCAGATCAGCATCAGTAGACACCAGGAAACGTGATTTACATGTGCATTGTTCAGCACAGAGTCTTGAGTAGGACTATTTTCAATTCTGGTAATATTCAAGAAGCATATTTCTTTTTAATATGCAAGTCACTCTCTCTGACTCAAGTTAATTCTTGAATGCACCCTTGTTAAAGAGAACAGATGGTTTCAGTTTCGCTAGATGAACTCTCAAGGGTGACTTCAAATCTGGGTGAAGCCACTGTCTATTTGGCTGAACTGTAAAACAGGCCTCAGTGTCTTTGTGGTGTTTTTCCAGCCCTGTCTGGTTCTCTTACCCTTTCTACCTTTCTTTAATGCTGGCTTGCCTTTGCAATAATAAAAGATCAGCAACTTTCTTCAGACTAGTTTTTTGTCTTTAATATTCAATACAATAGGTAGCCAGGTAATTCCAATTCAGTATTAATAGTCAGGGCATGAGAGGAAATGACAGGCAGGAAATTAAAGACAAATGTGGTGAGCTCAACATTGCTCAACAGGATCAAGTACTTGGAGATGGCTGTTCTATTTACAGCTTGCCCATGTGGTGCTCCCTCCTCTGTTGAATTACACCTTTCAATCAGTGGCAGTACTACATGAAATTGAAGAGGGTTCCTATCTTTGGAGGCCATGCTGCTAATTAAAATGAGAGTATTTTGAGGAAAAAAAGCCCAGGAGAAAGAAAATGAAGTAATTTTTTTTTGATTTTCTAAAGAAATATATTTTCCAAAGTAATGAAATACTGAAAAGTAAGATCAAAACCAAGCAGACTTTTAGGACTACATAGATCTTTACTGATAATTTTACTGAAACCCTGTTCTTTGGGACATGGGTGCTGGCTCCTTCCCTTCCACCTCCCTGTCACTAGGGCAGTGACAAGGGAGTCAGCAGCATTACCATTGTATTCTGCCTGAAAATGCCTCTGAATTTTTCTCCAATAATATCCCAGCTGGAGTGTCATTCCCTATCAAAACTTTATTGATTCACAGCAAACTGTTTGCAAATGATAGATTAACTCTAACCTCATTAATATACAAAGCTTTGTTGAAAGGGAATTACAATGCACTGGATCTATTTCCCAAACAGAAATACACACAGAGGGTGAACCAATGATCAGTGTGCAGCTCAGCAGCCTGGGTAAGTACATCTGTGTCTTTTGTATGACATGAGCATAAACTGGTTGCTAGACCTGTTTTCTGAACAAATTTTCCCCAGAAATTACTTATGTAGGCAGAGGTGGAGAAAGATTCTCAGAGATCAAAGAAAGTGCTTAATATGAGTAACCAGATCAAAGAATTTTGGTTATCAAGCTTCAGTTGAGATAGATGAAAGAGTTCCTTGGGGTAGGAGAGAGATTGCTGGCTCTTTTGAGAACATAGCCCTGTGCACATCAGATGTTACATCTGGGTGCCCATGTTCCCCATGGCTGTGCATTACATTATGCTTTAGTAGGCATTTACAAGGCAGCCAGTGCTTCATTGCACTGTGCCAGCTTTCACTTTCCTCACAGGCTGGGGAGGGGAGCAGCAGATGACCAAGAACTTGTCTAGGAAGCACCAAAGAAGAAGAGAGACTGGGGCAGGCTCTAACAAAGGGCCATCTGAGGGGCTTTCAGGGGCAATCTGGGAAACCTGCAGCTTGCAACAAGGCCTTGCAAATGCAGCCTGGGTGATGGGAGGAAACAGGACAGTGGTTTAGGGTTTCTGCTGGAGGCTCCTGCCATAACCTCTGCCCTGGCGTTGTGCTTAGCTGTCTTTTTGACCTCAGTCTTTTTACCTCAGGTCTTTATGAATTCTTCATGACAGCAAATAGACTCTGCATAAATCACTCCCTCTGTAGCATCAGTTGCCATTTTCCCAGCCTTTCACTGAGACTTGCTATAAAGGACTTATCCTACCAACTGGGATTGCCACTTGCCAATCATCCTTGGGACAGACGTGGCTGGGAGCCAGCACAGTAAGCAGATATCTGTTTGTTTGACAATACAAACCACAAAGAATATTAGAGAGCAGAGTTTTAACTCACAACTTTTCCTCTCAAATGTGATAATAAGTATGATCCTGAACACAATAGTAAATGCACTAACCATACATGTTGTGTGTTTTCTGCACCACTCGGTAGTGTCAGTCATGCCATTCAGAAATTCATTTAGACTTGTCAAACAAGAATCCTCTCTCCTTCTGCTCCTTCTGCTACTCTCTAAGCCCCTTTATGAAACCAAATACTAGGTCATCTCTTTCAACACAGCGCTGCTAATAGTCTCTAAATTTGTACCTAGGTGTCTTTCCCAGGACAGTCTCCTCTCTGAACGACTCATTTCTCTTCTGATTCTCAGCTGCTGTTCCTTTCACCTGACTGCATTAACATTAAATATTCTCTGGTGGTTCCTGGTTATTTGACCAAAGAAATTTGACTGGACTGTGCCAAAGATCTGCTTTCATTATTCAATATTACACCAGTTCTGGTTCTGTTCACAAATGTTACAAGGAAAGATTTAGTGTTGTACGAGTTAAAAGGTCTTAAACCTGTTGGTCTGTGGACTCCTTCCCAGGTGTCAAAGAAAGATTAACTGAGAAAAGCAGCCTTAATGCCAGTCAGCTTTAGTTTTCTGGGTGGGGGGAGGAGTGTTCATGGTCCGAAAAAATGAAATAAAAAAAAACCAGCTAAGTCACTGATGATAATATTGAGCAGTGTTGGATCAAAAATTGACTTGCTAGGTCGGTGAATGAAACTCTCACTTGCTGATACCTCAGTCTTGGCAACTACTTTTTGAGATGTGTCACAACACATTCTTAAACCATCTAATATGTGTTCTGTAATTCCATATTATACAAACCTTTTAACCAAAATGTCATGCGTTTCTACGTCAAATGCCTTGAAGAAATCTTAAATGTATTATATCAGCACAGTCATTTTTATCAACCAAAACTATAATCCTGTTTTACAGAAGAGATGATGGCTATATTTCATAAAGTTCAAGGAAAAAGCCTTTAAGATCATTGAGTCCAACCATTAACCCAGCACTGACAACTTCACCTCGAAACTATGTCCCCAAGTGCCACATCTGCATGTCTTTTAAATCCCTCCAGGTGACCCCACCACTTCCCTGGGCAGCCTGTTGTAATACTTGACAATGCTCTTGGTGAAGAAATTTTTCCTGATATCCAATCTAAACCTCCCCTGGAACAACTGGAGGCCATTTCCTCTTGTCTTGTCACTTGTTACTTGGGAGAAGAGACAGACACCCATCTGGTTACAGCCTTCCCAGATAGTTGTAGGGAGCAATAAGGACTCCCCTGAGACTCCTTTTCTCCAGAGTCAACAAACCAAATTCTACATTCTTAAACTTTCAAAACTTAGTGACCATTTGCTTCTATTTTTCCTCCTATTTCTCACTCATTGGTTAGATGACTTATTGTTGTTTTCATATATCCTTGTAGCTGGGATGAATTATAGGTCAAACCAGCCCTTTTTTTGTGTCTGTACTAAGGTGGCTTCTTGGCAGGATATTGACTTGACTACTCACAAAGTATCCTTAGTATCCATTAACATTTTTATGTTAAATGTACCTTCTCAGTTTGAACGACTAGGAAGATGTTTAAACTTGGGGAAATGGTCATTATCACGTTTCAGATAGACAAGGTAAAAGTGTCACATTCATTTTCATGAAAAAGCACGAGTCCTGCTGGCTGGTGCATCATAATAGCCTTTTTTTTAGGTTTACAATTAACTGCTGCATTGCATCCTCATGCAATCAATGTCATGGATTCAGCCTGTGCTATTCAGGTCATCAGGTGTTGAGTTCCTGTCTGTGAGAGGAAACTCCTCAGGAGTTTCTATACCAGTCATTTGAGTTGAGCAGCAAGTCATTTGAGCAGCAAGTATCTTCCAGTTACTTTAGAGGTAGGTTGTTTTCCTGCTATTGTCCATCTATAAAACTAAGTGTAATACATCTAAATAAATGTTTCTTGTTACATGGCCTCATAAAAGATTCATAAATTCATACAGATTAGTTCCAAAGTCTTCAGAGAGCATGAGCTTTGTTGTTTTGTGCTGTTCAGTGCAGGGAGAGGAGGTGCAGAGACCTCTGGTAGGGGAATGAGGACATCCAGAACAACGGGGTGTTTTGGATGTACATTAAAGACCAGCTCTCTGCAAGAGCCAGACAGAGCTGGGAGGAAGTAAACAACTTTGGCTGAGGGAACCTCAGGCAAACAGACAGATCTTATTCTTTGGATGTCATGACAGAGTTTGTAACATATTTGTATACATAATACATCTTCTGCAGTTTTCACATTAAAGTGGAGATGTATTCATCTGACAGCTGAAAAAATAACTGATGTGCCACAGCTATGTCTTTCCTAGGAATTCAGCTATCTCAGGGACAAGAAAATAAGAAAACAAATTATTTTAATATAATAAATAAATTAGGTTCACAGCGTTACATACTGTGTGACCCAAGGAAAATGACTGAGCCAAGTGAGCAGAACTTTGGGTTTCTGTAGAGGATTTACAAAGCCTTTGGAGTTACTGTGTAACAAAACCAAAATAATAAGTCCAGGCAAACTGGTTTTAAAATGTTAGTATAATTGGATTGGCATTGTTATATCAGTGTATTATTTTGCATTTTATGCCGTGGAAATAACAATATATTTATAGGTCTATTTTCATAGTAGGAGGTACATAAAGATGGCCCAAATTTGGTGATGCAAAACCAAAACTAAAACTCAACAAAATCTGTAGTATGTAACTATCTACCTGAACATTTAAGCAGCCCAGTTCTCATCAGCTTTGGTAAAATCCCGAGTTATTACCTCTCTCAAAGACAACAGTGTTAGAAAGTAGGTCCTAAGAGCTTTAAAAATCACAGAGTGTGACACTGGATTAATCTCTCCCTCCATTCCACATCTTTTCCTTTATCTTCCTTCCTCTCTTCCCTCAATTAACTTCATCCTAGATGCAAACAGTTTCTTGTTCACACTGAAATATTCCTCAAAACCCTCTTTCCTGTATTTGTATATTAAATCCTGTATTTTCTTTGTTTTGTTTGTAAGAAAGTTTTATCTATTAGAAAACGAATTAACATCTGTTGGCCAAGAGGGAGAGAGAGAGAAAGAGAGAAATTAAGGAAGAGGAAAACAGGAAGGAAGAAAAGAAGGATAGAAAAATATCTAAGACCTTGCAGTCAATGGGAAACTGCCATAGAAAAGCATCATGGGATTCCACATGGTCAGTAAAACCTAACAGACAGGAGGAAGGAGAAAGAGCACAAACTGTCATCTACAGAGGGAGAAAGAACCCGTACTTTTTCCTTCCCCACGCAGGATTTCTGTGCAAGTTAAGCTGAAGAGACTCAGCACAGTGGTAGTTTGCCAGTGCTCTTATTTAGTAGAAATGCAGAAAGACATTGTAGTAAGGTCTGACTGTACAGAAGAACAAGACATCTCTTCCAGAGAGTGTTGGTAACACTGAATATAGATGTTATAATTAGCAAATACCCAACACTGAAACAATGAAAAGCATTTACATCTGGCACAGAATATCAGTAGCTGAAATAGTTTCCTGGGAAGGAATATTAATGACAGCAATAATCATCATCATCATCATTGAAATGTATATATTACAGAAGGAAATAACAGCTGGATGGTGTAAATATGGTGAATTTCCCCATTAATGTCCATACCCTGGGAACATTTCCTTGTCTGATCGTGTTACAGCTTTGGGGTTATTTTTTCCCCTTTTCCGTGTACAGCTTCGGGGTTATTTTTTCCCCTTTTCTTCTTTTCCTTTTGTCCTTGTATTGCTTGAAAGGAAAGACACATGACTTTCTCATCATTGAGACACTGGGGAGTCAATTAAAAGCCAAATGGACATGCTTTGCTGGTTTTGTAGGAGTGTTTGCTTTCTGGGTCCACTGCTCCTAACCTGTTGCCCTGCTGAATCTGTTCTCCACCCTCCTTGCTGGGTGGTGGGAAGGAGGACAGTGCTAACCCATCCATGGCCTCCTTCATCTCTGTGTCCTGGCCAGCTCAGTGCAGACTCAGTGCTGCCTTTTCAGGAGCATAAATGACTCCTGAACTTAATTCCTACTCCAGCAACAGTTTGGGATCTGGCACCTCAGCCGCTTGAGAAATGCTGACAGGAAGAAGGAGCAGGAAGAAGTTGCCTTTGCCAGAGCAGCACTTTCCATCAGTGCAGGGCTGCTCTGCAAAGAGCAGAGCTCGCCGTGCAGCCTTTGGAGGGTTTGTGGGGAATTTTGCCCCAGGGATTCTGCATGTTGTAGTATGAAAACCCCCAGGAAGAGCCCTGGCTCTGCTGCCACAGAAGTGAGCATTTCCTCCTCCATGCACAGTCCTGCTCTATGTAGGAAACAGCAAATGTAGTAGAAAGGACTGGTATAAACTGGCTGACTGTCAGGCTTACAATGCCTTAGCACTCTGTAGCAGACAGCAGCAAGTTGAGATCTCCTAGACAAGAAAGCAAGAAATGTTATTTGAATAATTCAGAAATGATCATGAAATATGCGTAGTAAGCCTTTCCCACATCAATACCTGCCAGTTTACAAACATCATTAACATTATTTCCCCTTAAAATTGAACGAGCTGTCAGTTTTTTAATGGATATATTGTGTAGCCAAAGTAGAAAAGGGATTGATTTGCAATTATTTATTTCAGATCTTGGATAGTTTGATAGGCCATTTGATATCCTTCCAGTGATTGAATTGTTTGCTGTATATGTTACAGATAAATTCAAAATAGTGCAGAATCCATAAATAACTGTGTTTAACCAGATTGATCTTGCATGAACCTACATGTATCCAGAGGACTCCAGAAATGACAATTTTCTGTGGGCATTCCTGGGAGCACAGCTTGAAAAGGGTGTATCTGATGGATGAATTAACTGCACACATACCAGAGAGATCTTCCCCACACTACCACAACTGAATATTACGCCCACTGTTCTGATACCCAATAACATTTATTGTTCTCATTTGGTACAAACTCTTCTCTTAAACTTTCCTTACTTTATGCACTCATACAGACACACACGCACAAACACATATACGTGCCAACTTCAAACCTTCCTCTTCAGGTGTTCCTCAGCTAAAAAGTTTTAGATCTGCTACTGCTCAGGAGACCTGAAATTTTAAGCACAAATGAGTCCAAAACTCTATTCATTAAAGGCATAGGAAAGGAATGATTATATTAATTGGGATGAGCTTTCTCACCTTTGCACAGAGCATACCTTAACATCAGACAGGAAAGCCTCATTGTCAAGGACAATGATTTAAAGACCAGGTATAGTATGAGAAGAGGTCAAGAGATACAATCATAGCACATCTCAGTTTATGTGGAGCTTCCCAATAGAAGTGCTCTTAGGCCACATTAAAAAATAAGAGAGGAAGAAGACAGGTAAACCTCTGGCTTTTAGTGAACTAATTGCAGATGCTCCAGTTAATCTAATCAGCATGCCAACAAGTAGATATGGAGGTTTCAGTCATCTAATAGTATATTAGAACTATCTTCACCAGTTGCTCTGTCTTTATCTCATTAATGAGATCTTGGATGAAGTTGCTTTGCCTTTAATAGTGTGCCTGAACTTCGAGCCTGTTGCACCTGACAACTGATGTGAATTTATTAGTCCCACTGAGCTGAGCTATACTTGAAGATTTGAGATTGTAAACAGATAATTTCGCAGAGTTGGGAAAAGGTAGAGCAAGAAAATCTGGCCATACAGAACCTGTTAATGTCTGAGAAGAGGAGAAAATGCAAAACCCTGATATGAAGGCCTGAAGGCCAGTTTGGTAAAACTCTGTAGCATCCAACAAACATTTCTGAAGCAACTTCACTTGAAGTCCACATGTTCATGTATGTACAAACAGAATTCCCTGTCCTGTAGTCACTATGTTAATTTTGAAGATCATTGATAAGGTTTCGGTCCATCAAGTTAATACAAATAATAAGCCTCAAGATAATCCAAAAAATAAGACTAATAAACATCTAGCAACAACTAGTTCCACAACGGCAGATTCTTGACCATAAGGTTAAAAACTGACGGCGCTGTGTTGAGAACTACAGTACACAGATCTCTTGCATGAACTGGAGCTATTTCCTTGGCAGCTGGGGGAATCCTTGTCTGTCAGGGATGAAAGCATTTCATCTTATATGTGAAAATAAAGAAGATCACAATGATCTGAGTGAACAAGACAAAATAATTAACTTTGCAAGTTTTACTTCTAAGAGTTGTTGAGAACCTGTCATGAAATACAGTATGTAGAGTTCTAGGAGGGAAGAGGTTAAAAATGTGTTGGACCACATTATCATGTCAAGAGAAGGTTTGTAAAAAAGTGGGACATGATACCCTGATGTGGTGTATCTTCATGGTGCTTGTGTTTTTTGGTTTGGGTTATTTTTGCCATGAACTGATTTACACAATGCAAATTATCTTTTACTCCTTTCCTGCAAAGAGAAAGTTGTGTGACAATCGCAGGAAACAGCCACACACAGGTGATCAGGGCTTTATCATGTTCTGAAAACTAAATTTTCTAGAATCAACAAAATAACTTAAATAGCAGAAATTGTATTTAACAGATTTTGGGTTGAGTTTCAAATTTGTGAAGATTTTAATTTTCAATACACGACCTTAAGCAAATGAAATAAATGTGATTTTGAACAAAACAAAAGAGAGACATTTAATTACTTAGAGATGACACTCCTACTGTTCATATTTTACAGTTTTCATTTGTGTTATTACAAATGAAGGAATGAAATCACATTGTTCAAGAACATTTGTTGTGTGCATGTATTGTGCAATGTGTTTGGCAATGAAAAAGCTATTGAAAAAAAAAACATTCCCCAGGTGTAACTGGGTGATTCTAGATAGACTTTCCAAGTAAATCTTGATTGGATTTTATCTTTGATTAACTTCTTGATTCTCCCCAACACAATTTAATTTAATTTTCTATAAAGATCTTTAAAAATGTGACGGAAAGGAAATTTTAAGCTTCCCAGGATGCACATATTAAATGTATGTGCAAGTCAAAGTGTGAAGTTGTAGATGTACCTGGGCAAACTGAGTAATCACATGCAGTAATAATCTTGATTTAACGGTCACTTTCGTATGAGTCTTTGCCAGGACATGTGAAGATTTGCCCTTTATATCTATTATTTATTCACCTATTCATGTATCTATTAAAAATAGTCTGTTTATATCTTACACTCCCTATTACTATTTTCTTTTAAGGCCTGATATGAGGCAGTTTTTAATTATTTAAATTTATCTGAAGAAATACTACGAAATATTTTGGGGATTGAAAGGAGGGGAACCTCCATTTATCTCTTTTTACTGTTTATTATATGAAAACAATTTTTTTAATCCACTTCTTTTTTTTTTCTTATTTTTTTTTATGCCAGACCATTTAGTACTCCTCACACTCCTCATAGGTTTTCTCCTCCCTTTTTCTGTGTCTCTGTGACCTTTCCCACATCAATTATATAGGTGGCTAAATGAAAGCAAAAAGCTTTAGAAACAGTTGCATCTCCATGGTGACAAAGTCACGTCTCTCTTGTTCTCCAGGATTCCCAGGTAAATGTTTTCAACTCTTTGTGGGGTGGATTTCAACTGCATGTATGTGGGATTGTGGGTTCTCCTAATCCAATTCTGACTTTCTTAATGTCACAATATGAAATATTATGGTTTCAAACTATATTACACACAATCATTTAATATTTATAAGTACACATAAGAAATATTGTAAGGTCATTCCAGCTTTTGCAAGCTTTTTCAAGGACAAAAGTCTTTGGCTGTTTTGTAAACACAAAACACAGAAGATCAAAATGTTCCGTTTCCTCAGAAGAAGACCCGAGGTAGAAGGATTCACAATTTCTCCCCAGCATTTGCCTCATAAGACAGTTTGACCTGAAAGAAAAAAGAGAACAGTTTCACTTTCTCTGCCTCTGTTCTGGCTTCTTCACCAGCTCTGTGAACAACGTCCCCAAATGCTCTAATCTGACAGGTTTTTGTTTTTTTTTTTTCCCTTGATTTTTGTTAATGGGAATCTGTCCATAAGGGAATAGATGAGAAATCCAAACCAGACAGCAACAAACACAATCTGGAGGCAGGGCAGGTGGACACTCACCTAACATAGACTCAGCAGACTGGCAGCAGAAAATTATGTTTAGATTTTTAATTTAAACATACAAAATCCTTTTGGTGGCATCTGTGATCAGAAAATAATTAAAAGTAACTCCTAATCTAATTGGTTTTGCTGTCATATTTCCCCTATACTTTCCAGTCAAAATACCACATCCACATCAGGAAAGAAGGCAGAATTTAATTATGTTAAACACATGGCAGAGGTGACCAGTCCACTTAGTCCAGAGAATTGTGACTGAACTATGATCAGTGAACCAGTTATGACATGTTATGAAAGACCTGAGACTCAAAAATGAGTTTGTGGTTAACACACTAAACAAGCTTGTTCTTTGTTGGGGAAACCTGATTACTAAACCCCCTCATCTGTAATGCAGTCCACAGGTAAGGAATCCTGTCACACCCTTCTTCATCACTGTCACTTCACTCAATTTACATTTGCATCTCAAACCTGACTTCTTGTTTAAAAGTTTGCAAGGAGCCTGGGCTGAGGTCAGAGAGATATACTATTCAGATTCTTTCAAGGTTATCACTTGATCAGGTTTCCTAATGACTTTTTAGGTTGATCTGTGAATAAAAGTTTCCAAATTTTAGGAGTAAAAGTTAAGCTAAAACCTGTGGTCCAAGTAAGCAGGAGATGAATTTAAAAGTGAATGAGAGTGTATGTATATGTATTTTCTTGTCTGTGTCTAACAAATCTTGAAGAACTAACTTACTTTATATTTTGAGCATCACTTCAAAGTTTAAATTATTTTTAAAAGGATTTATTCAGGTTTAGCAACACTTTTAAATTCCCACACTAAATCTTTAGATGTAAAATAGTAATTCATGTGTCTCTTTGCCTTTTTATCTGCTGTTCAGGATTTAATTTCCATTTTAGCCAAACGAAAGACCAGCCAATTTTCAGTTATGAGAATGTGAATGAATTGGCAAAGTGCAAGAAAATGAATGGGTGAGTGCACATATAAACAACCTAAGAGAATAAAGGCAGATATATAATACCTGGCAAAGATTGCTGAAGCATGCAGCTGAAGGCTTGAGCACCCAAATGTTTCCTCCTAGAAACAAAGGTATGTGGGAGCTGCCAGTGCAGGCTCTGAAAGTGATACCAAACCACAGGAAGGTTGGAGCTCCTGGTATAGAGGACGGCTTTCTGTAGTTAAGAAAATGAAACCTCAGTAAGTAATACATAAGATTTAAATCAACAGAAAGTTCATTTCAAGAACAGGAATACCAAGTTTCACAGCACAGACTTTTTCAGATAAATGGCCAAAGTACCTAAAGGGAAGCTACAAGGATCATAGAATCAGGGAAAGGCTTTGCATTGGAAAGGACCTTAAAGATCATCTAGCTCTAACCCCACTGTCATGGGCTCTGCCCAGGTGCAGAGCAGAGTCAATAAATATACCCTTTCTCCAGGCAGTCCTGTCTCTCTAGCTCTACCCTCACATATGGTCTGGAAAAATTTTTGTAACCAAAACTGAGAAAGCTCACACATTCTCAGGAGGGAAGACCTGTTACTGCATGTGCTGGCTGTCAATCCCCAAGCCAGTTCAATAGGAAAACCTGTTTCCTGAAATGCCTTGAGTCTATCCATAGCAGAATTTCAACTCTGTGATCTGAAGTCAGCTAAGATAGAACTCAAAAAGGAGATGTGTATAGAAAGGCAGTTTTCTGCATGTCTAAGATCTGTGATTATCAAAGAGGCATTTACGTGCTAACAGTCTACTGAGATATTCCTGGGCTTTCTGATACCTCTCATTGCACACAGAGCAACTCTACAACCACATGTGGCAAGCCAGAGCATCCAATACACAACTCCTATGGTCATCCCAGTAAGTGAGGGAAGAACAGCCTTATATTCCAAACCTAGATTGATTGGATGAAGAGGAGCAGCACAGGAGCAGCAGAGAGAGTGCCAAATGTCCATCCTGACCTGCTGGTCGCTCTCCTGCATCACTGATCTATTCAGAAGATGGATTACAATAATCTCACCTAAAAATTGCCCTTGCTTTCATACCACCAGAAAAGCCCAATACAACTCCCTAAAGAGAGGGACAGACACCTTAATGCCAGCAGTCAGATTGGACCAAACACAAAGTCAGCTGGGAAAACCCAGGGAGGAATAAATATGTTACTTATCCAGAGCCATTCAATACACCCTTCATGGTGCAAGGATATCCTAAAATCAGATTAACTTAAGCCCTTGGAAGGAGGTGCTTGTAGGGAGCGGCTTGGCTTGGTCCTCGATGCACAACCCATCGTCCAGGAGCTAACAGGATAGCCAAGGTCACTGCAACCTTGAGGCAGGTAAACAACCTCGGAGCTGGGGAAAAACACAGTCCCCGCGGCACCAGCATCGTGTCGCTAGCCTCCTGGACACGTCTTTTCCTCCAATCAGCACAGCCTGCTACCTCGTGGACAGAGCCTTCTGTCCTATCATAAGTTGTTATTGTTCGCATGTCCACCCCAGAAAGTTATAATAACCTGTTTATCCCCTAATAAAGTTGAATGTTCCTGTTGTTATTCTTGGAGTCAAGGCTCTATCTCTATGAGAACACACCTTGACATCCAACGCTGAACCCGGGGTACCGTCAAGGTGGCAGGCAAGGGCACGATACACGCCTCTCGCAAAGCTCCCTTCCCCAACAGGTGTTAGATGAGTAGGATTCAAAACTACTTGTGGGTCTGGAGGAGGTCATCTCTCTGAGTAGACTCCCTGTGCTGAGAAGGTGGTCCTGAGCAGAGAGCAATCCATACTAATCCTTGATGGCAGAAGAATCATAGAATCATAGCTACATTGGAAGGGATCTTAAAGGTCACCTAGTTCCAGCCCCCTGCCATGGGGTAGGATACCTTCCACTAGACCAGTTTGCTCAGAGCTCCATCAACCTGGCCTTGAAATCTTCCAGGAATGGGGCATCCACAGCCTCTCTGGGTAACATGTTCCAGTGCCTCAACACCCCACAGAAAGAACCTTTTCCTAGTCTCTAATGTAAACCTGCTCTCTTTCAGTTTAAAGTCATTCCCACTTGTCCTGTCACTGCATGCCCTTGTAAAGAGACTCTCTCCATCTTTCTTGTAGGCTTCCTTCAATATACTGGAAGGCCACAATTAGGTCAAGTGAGAGAATGGTGTCTGGGAAACGTGGAAGTGTTGGGGTTTGGCTCTTCTGAATGAGGATGGGTGCAAGTCATTGGCTGCAGGGTGAGGTTTCTCTAACAATACACCATTTTTTCTGTGCATTGTCAGGAGTTTGGAATTTTCATGCACACAATCCATTTCACCTGTCTTGAAAGCCTACAGCATACTCTTTTGCTTAAAATTGAACATGCAGGCAAACAGGTCAAAATTTGTCATGCTATCAATCACAAAGCCAAACCTGGAGAGCTTGTCCATCCTCTGTCCCAGAACATCACGTTTACACTGACATAGTACCACTGATTTCCATATGCCTGCTAATGATTTACATGAAGTTCAGAAAAATCATGTTTTTCTACTGTGTCACACCAAGGCTCAGCCTCAATTCCTGACTAAAACTGTTACAAGTGTCTTGACTAAAGCTGGTAAGTGTTCATCTCACTCTAAATATGTGTTTTCACCATCTTCTAAAGCTGTCTTCTGCTAAGTAAGCATTCTGCTTTGCTGAGTAGAGACTATTAGGTATTCTAGAAAGTTGTGGCATTTATAGTTTCACTCTCATTACAAAACACTGTTTACTTCCAAATTTCCCATCTTCCTTCCCTCCCCTCTCCAGAATATACATAGCAATGAGCTGAATGGTTTCTGCTTTTCTTGTGTGTATGGCATCAATCAGCACTTGCAGAGGATAGTGTATCCTTGGCTCTGCTTGATTGAGATCTGCAGTTCCACATTTACATAATTAATATACACATCCATATTTAATCTGTGCAGATGAAGACAAAGTCATGACTGCTTAAATACCAGAGAGCTTGGCAAACTTCCAGTGTTTGCAAAAATCTGTACTCTCGTGCTTTCCTCTGGGTGGAATTGCAACTGTTTAGCCAGTGCTGTGACATGTGCACTGAGCCTCTCGACTTTTCAGATGGGAGGGAGGGAGATGGAGTAGCCAAGCTACTCACAGATACTCCCTTACACGCTCCTATAATGTCCTAATTACTCGAATAAGCTTTTGTTTTGCTTTCTTCCTCCTCTCATCTCCACTGCCACTTAAGCAGAAGCAGAGACTGGTGGTTTTAGTTGTCCCTGTTCAAGCTAATACCATAAAAAACATTTTTAGGAATCTGTATATCTTACACAGTAGAAGCTGCAGAGGCAAAGTGGAGACAACAGGTTCATCACTAATATTTCTCTTCTGCTGCTGCAACAGGGACTCAGGAAAAGCTGAGTCTTGGCTGTGTAGGAATTTATATTATGCAGTTGTTTGTTCTTGGCGGCTCCAAATACAGAAGCTTGGATTCCCCCTCTCCTTCTTAAGTTTATGCATCAGACAAAGGTGCCTTCCTTCAGCTCAGTGTGTCCCCAGATCCCCTCTATGAGTCAGTTGATTCAGAAAAAAATTCATAAAGTGAACTGAGGTGAATTGAAGCCTAAGTTAGGAATAGGGCTGCTCAGAAAGGAATAATTCTGTTCTGTGAAATAAAAGGAAACCTTGACCTATATTTCTGGTTTTAGCTGAAGCAAGAATAAGCTCTGACATTTTTTAATTAGAAATATGCAAGTGCCTGCCAAGAGCAGGATGGTCCAGTATAACTGGGGAACTTGAGCAAGGAATAGGATACCTTGGTATCCTGTCTTCTCACCCATCCCAGTGATGATTCTGATCATCAGAAGCAGCTCTGAGTAATCACTTTGTAATTTGTCCTGTATGGGGTCCCCAGACAAACCCCTTGCTTGCCAGCAGCCATGAACACAAAAGAAAGTATGTATAATCTATATACAATATAGAATATTGTACAAGATTGAAAAAAGTACATTTTTGAATGGACTAGGGGCAAGGCTAGTAGGCTGACTAGGAATGAATAAAGCCTATTTTAAATAATATCTTAGGTTTGAGTACCAGGGAAAGCTGGATGCCATGTAGAAGAGCATTTCATAGTTCATATACCCCATGAATATCTAGGGAAAAAAATAAATCCTTAGTGAATAACAGCTGGAAAAGTGCCATACAGATGCATCCTAACAAACCTAAAAGAGAGTATATCTGCAAAACTTCAGCCATCCTTGCCCTCTGAATTCTAAAGATAGCAAGATTCCGCAAGAAGACAAACTAACCAGTAAAAAGAACTTCCAGTTTATAGTTACACTGATCATATTTCTTGTCCATTTCTCCTATTACTTTACCTGGTTTTCCCAGTCTTCTCTTCCAAAGTTTGGCATTAGGTCTAACTTAATTTTTTTTTCTTTGCTTTACCATTAAGCTTTTTTACTGTTTGGGTCCCTGAGAAGCAACAAATTTGTCACACACTACAATCACAAATTAGCATATCTCCAGAAAACCGTTTAACAGCAGCCTCAAAGACCTGTCCTTCAGGATATGTTTTGTGAACACTAGAATATTGAATATTTCTCACTAGTTTATCAGAGACTAGAGAGGAAAACAGCATTGCTCATTTTCTTCCTTTATGAAGAAATTCCCTTCAACAGATAAAACTCACGAGCAGACTTGGCTGCATTCTATGACATATCCAGACTAGGACAACAGCTTTTGTTTATTGGTACATTAGTGGCAACAATTAGGGATGCCCTTAAGGTCTGATATTCTTCCTTTAAGGTAGGCTAAATATAACTCTTTCATTTCAACTCTAATTATTCCCTTCTTTAAAAGACATAATTATATTATTAGTGGAAGCACACAGGAACACAATTAGTAATTCCAGCAATCTGGAATCATTCAGAAACAGCATTATCTTCTCTCTTAAAGACAACATCTGAGCTGGCATCAGAAATGGCTTTGTCACCCCAGAGGAAGAGATTCTTTGTAGGGGTTTGGTGTCCTCTATAAAGGAGGTGACACAAAGGGCTGGGACAGATCACTGTCTTGCTGCTTAAGAAGAGATGAACTGTGTTTTGTTTCCCTGGAGAGTAAGACAGAAGAGTCAGAAAGGAGCTGTTCCCTGTTTTCTTGCACTCTTAAAACCACAAACATCTTTCTTTGGTTAGAGCACTGATGATTTGCATGTATTTCTCAATATTTGCACTTCATTCACAATAACAATCAAGAAAGCTGTATTTGCATGTCTGAGAATAAGTATATTTCTTAATCCAGAAGTACACATTGAAATTATTTCAGTGTATATATATCATATAAAATGCAAAGGCAAATGGCAGTTTCCTAATATTCTCTTAGATGAGACATTGGAATCTCCAGCCTTCTACAATCCATTTACTTCTGTTCAACCTTCTTCTAGTGGTGATACCAAATGACATATAGGAAAAGAGTAGGACTAAATGCTCTATAATACAGCACATTCTCCTCAAAATTACCCAGAAGTAAAACAGTTCTAACTGAGGAACCAGAGCAATTAGATCAATCCACCCTCCCTGACAACTGGAAACACGGATTGAAATTTTGCTTCCACTTGGCTGCGAGCCTGGACCATGAGCTGACAAGCTCAGTAGGGCTGTGTCTAGTTGGCAGTCAGATAAAAAAGTCTGAAGAAGAGGAACACTGAGGGACACTGAAGAAGCATAGAAAATGGTATTAACCACTCAGTATCTATAATTCTTTAATTCAGCACTAAATATTCTGTGCATGAGATTAGGTGATACAACCCTATTATTAAAGTAGCTGAGGGTCTGCTGTGCAATGGGAGATCTTCAACAGGTTAAGTGCTGGTTGTAATTTTACTTCATTATTCAGATTCTAAGGTCTTTAGGGCAGAGATTATGTCTATCTGTATTCTCTAAAGCAGTATGTACATTTATGTTGCTATCTAAATGCTTCAGTGTAATGATAATGTCAAACTGTAATTCTGTTGAGCTCTTAACTTGGTTGAGGATCAGGTCACCTTAGTACACAAGGTCCCAAAATGCAGCTCCACCATGACCTCTCCAGGCTGAAGGACGCAGTTCCTTTCATCTATACCTTTTCACCAACACACAGTATAAAATTAAGTGGCACTGACCAATGACTTTACTCTGAAAAATGACATTGCAGAAGTGGCTTCTTGAGGTTTGATGGTAATGCATAACTGGAATAAAATGGTTGTAACTGTGTGACTTTCCAGGTAACTTCCCTCTGATTCTGAGGGCCAGTTTTGTCATCTTCCACTCTAGATATATGACATCATCACTGTCTTGGGTTGAGCTAGCAAATTGCCAACTGTCCGAGACAGAGTGAAAAGGGTAGAAGAGGGAGAGGGGAAAAAAACTCCAAACCAGGTTTAAGCTGAAACTAACTACATGTATTTATATAGAAAAGAGAAAATTAAGAGAAAACTACAATATAATACACACTTACACAAGTTATATATAACAAGAAATAACTTCCCACTCCCCAGTTAATACAAAGTGTATTACTCTAGATTCATAAGCACTCTAAAAGACACCCTGCAAGAAAGAGAAGGTATAACAACAAAATATTTCTACTTCCCTGAACTCAAACAAAATGCAAGCAGTGGCAATAACAGGAGCAAGGCCCACTCCAACAAGGCAGCAGCTGCACCCTGTTCGGCTCGCACCTCGGCCATGGCAGAACTGCCTAAGCACCTCCCACACACTGGATTTTACTCCTATTGAGATGATGTAATTTGGTATGGAATACAATATTACTGGCTAGAAGAAGTCAGCTGTTAGCTAGCCCAGCCCAGCTCAAGGCAGCTGACAATTCCAGGCCTAGTCTAAATTTTAGAACCTAAATTTAGGTCCACCTGGCTAAACCTATAAAAATCACCCACTGACATCAAAAGAAAGGCACAGGGTAAAAATAAGACTATTACAGCAGCAGACCTGGCCTTAAGTGGAGAGTTTGCCTGACATGCAGTGGAAATGGACAAGTATTCACAAAGCCCAACATTAGGCATCTAACTGGAGTATCTAAGAGGTCAAAGGCCTTTACAGGTCCCCGATAACAGGATCCAAGGTAGGAACCCAACTCACTCCATGGCCAGGCAATCATTTAAAGCAGCAGGCCCACTGAGTGAAAAGGTCAGTTTTATCATGAATAGTGTTGCACCACATTCAGGAATTGCATTTGGAACACTTAGAACACCAGCCATCATCTCATTGAGACAGTGCAGAGGTGCACAGGTAACAAAGATCACAGTCTGCTCCTGGGCCATACCTGCTTGTTAACTAATGCTCTGCTCGTCACTACTTACATGGAGAAGAGACAACTTTCCTTATTTTGGGCATTGAGGAGCAGGGAATGAGCTTTCACTTTGCAAGTTCACCTTACAGCCACACCATTTAAGTCCTGCCACATCAAGAAAGCCAGATGTAGAAATCAGTAGAGTTCAGTTATTTTCACAATTCATAGAACCTCTAGACACAAAAAAACTACTTACAAGACAGCCACAGAAAATAAGTAAAAAACAGGACTGCCAATGGATTTATTATCACCACAGAGGAGCCTTACATGTCTAGAGAATGTTTTAGTGTTCAGTTAAAAAAAAAATAAAGATTGAAAATCACTGTCCCAGCAAAGTGGATACAAATGAACTGGACAAGGACTGTTCTTCCAGTGCCTTTTACTGCAAATAAAGTTTAGTAAAACTTTGAAGAATGTGACTAGCTGGGTGATTTAGGAGAGGTTGTTTCTAAACAGGGGAAGTGGGAATTCATCAAGGGTTGAAGGGCAGAAAGAAACATGCATTTCTAGGACTTGGTGGCAAATATTTCTTGTCTGATATCTCTCATATGAGGAGTCATTTTGAAGGGAGACAGAAATAACAAAAGCTTTGTGGGATAACTGAGGTGTGATATAGCAAGGGGCTGGTTTTAGTGATCTAGGATTTCTTTGTACTGCAGTCCCAGCCTCTAAAGTAGAGATGTGTGTTTTTCCACATCCTGTTGCTAATAACCCAGATAATTTCCTCCTAGCTAGCTCCATAGCCTATTTTATGGGCACAGTAAGTCCTTATCTTCCTGGAGATGCCACCTGTTCCCCACAGTGAATTCTGGAGGAAGACCTTCTATTCCTGTAAAAAAAAAAAAAGTGCTTTTCCTGCAGGAAAAATGTGACTTTTGTTTAAGAACTGTATTTTGAAAAAACAGAATTTATTATATAACTGCATGGGTTTCTTGTTGTCTCTTGCAAGACTTAATTATTCCTAATTGAATCAATGGTTCCACAAAAATTAATTCCAATTCTGTATAGTGACAACTAATTTCTGGTGTTTCTCTCTTCTTGTTTCTCCCACAAATGAATCTTCTTTTGCTTCATATAATGATAAGTTTGGCTTCTTGTGAGGTACTTTCATCACAGCAGAACAAGAAGTGTGAAGTGTATCCAAACAAAGAGATGCAATACATCTCCCAGCCCCTGTGATCTTTCAGATAATTTTCATAAAACATGAAATTATCTCCTGCACTGGTAATTTTTACATTCTCCATGCTCTCCCTGAACTCCCTTCAGCAACATCCAGTCTGTCCAGAAGGTGCCATCAGATTTGGCTGTGTGACAATGTGCAAAAGCTTATTGTCCCCTTTCATCCCTTCCTGCACCGCAAATTCAACTTTCGCTGCCTCTCCTCACTTTTGAGCTGTGCTCTGGGCTGCTAAAGCATCTTTCTCATGAGGGAACCCCTTAACAGGATTAAGCAACTGCATTAAATCCAAATTGAATTGCGGACTCATTGTACTCACATTTGATTCTATTACAGATTGTATTTGTTTCATTTCATTATTTACTGCCAGAAAATGAACAATCCCCCTTTTAGCAGCAGGCATCGGACTTGTGGAGCTGAGGCCCAACCAGCCTAATAAGAGTTAGCCAAACTACAGGCTCTAGAGACAATAACGTGTCTATAAACAGCCACTTACATAAGAAGCCAATAGATCATTTTTATATACCTGTGTTTGAAGTACAGGTCAAGGGATAAAATTGATGATAGTTAGAAAACCAGTGCACTCGAAAAAAAAAAGTATGGATAAATTCATATAGCCAGAGATTTGGATTCTGTTTTAATTTGGTAAAATCAATATCTCCATCATATTTCTGCAAGGAGAAGGCAAAGACTAATGAAACTGACACAATGCATTTTCTGTAATGTTCTTGAGGTGTGAGTTAGAAAGAAAAATGTTGGAAGTGTCTATAATTCATACCTAGTGTATATGAACTCTTTCATCAGCTTTCACTGACTTGTTTATTGCAGAAATCAATAGAGAGAACAAACAAATATTTTCAGTATTCTTCTGGTTGTTCCCAACAGTGTCTAAAAGTAGTGTGTATCAAAACCTCCAAAATATTGCAATGTTGCAAAAAGTAGTTCATAGTTATCCTTGGAAATGCATACCAGGTGCTTTTAAATATACCATATTACCATTTCAAATATACCATATAAAGTGAACACTAAGAACAGTGATAAATTGAGTGACACCAACTGAAGTCTAAAATCAATTGTTATTGGTTTTACAGGGAGTCTTGATCAAGTGCTAGCTCCATACAAGTAATTTTACCTAGAAGTTTTACTTGCAGCTACCTACAAGGAACTGAAGCATCACAGCAAACCAAGACACAGCATGGACCAGGAGTCTGCTGGTTGCAACACCTGATGCCTGGAAAGAAAAATGGAGGGGCAAAACTAGCTCATTTTTTCAGCTTCACTGACAGTTTTGAAATGGCAACTTCTTGTCTCTAAGACACAGAAAATTCCCCCAAATCACAAGAGATAGGAAATGATTTGAATATCACAAATAAAAAGGAAAACTGTTACTCAGTGCCATCATTCCAAGTTTAGTCTGCAGGTCTCAAAGACTATGCTGCAGGGAGGCTGCTATAGGCTGTTTACTGTCTGTTGTGAAGAAAATTTTTTCCAATCTTCATCAAGAAAATGGATGGTGAACCTTCATTTAATCTCTGAGAAAACACCATCTTTCTTTTTATACCTACACTAGCCAGTCTGGCTCTCTCACACCTGTCATCAGTGGGGAAGCTGCCTTCCCACAACTTGATTTCCATTTACAGCCTGCAGTCTGGGGTACAGTAGGAATATTCATGCCTTTATAGCAGTGTGTGGATGTGTCTTTGCGCTGTGTGCTTTGAAGTGGAATAAAAGTGGGGCTGGTGTCTCACTGGAGTGCTCCCTGCCTCATTGCTTTGGAACCCTCTGCCATGGAGGACGTGGTCCTGCCACCCCTACCCCTGCACCACAGAAGTGCCGTCTGTAGGACCTGTAGAACAAAGTTTGATGAGAGCAGTGTGAGGTTTGGGTTGCAAAACTATTTTCAGACCGAGTTTCTCAGGCATTAATTAATCCATATTGGTCATATAATCCATATTGTTGTAGGATTCAAATTTACTGAACTCTGGTTGCCACGTCAAATGCCTTCCATTGGGCCACTGGTATATTGTATCTTTTTCCTGAAGGAAACAGTGAGCTTGATACTAAGGAGGAGGGGATATAGCATGTATAAAATACTTCAAATTTGTTGGATGGTGCTTGGTATTCTCATGGTGAGGCAGAATTTAAGATAGCAAGTGGACAAAAAGGAGAAGGCACTGAAGGGAATAACCAAAAGAAGTGTTCACTCCAGTACAGAGCATCTACCTGGCTGATGGAGCAGTGGGTGGAGAAGTCTGCAAGTCATCTCTCACAAAAATAAGAGTAGGGATAACCCTGTTTTCCAGGGTGTGTTAATACCAAAGGAAGGGCCTTATCCCATAAACATTTGCTGATGTCAGAGAGCCACATAAAAACTCTTTGAAAGATTCATTGTATGAATGAGTCATTCACATCAGGGCTAGGAATTGTGTGGCTATAAAAGCAAAGATTGTGTCAGAATCCAGCATCTGTCCCACCCAAGAAATGTGGTAGAGCATTCATTTCATGAGCAGGGTTGAGGCAACTCTGCCCCACAGCCTCAGGGGAGGTGGCACCCAGAGCCCAGCACTGGCCACTGGGACCAGCCACAGAGCCTGCAAGGACAGATAAACCTCACAGGCAGGGACAGACCTGCTGCACACCAATAACCATCTCTGGCTCATAAAAAAAGGAGGGCTCCTTGCAAAACTGCTGCCTAGGATCAGCTCTTGACCTGAAGAAAGGGGAAAAAAGGCTGAGGGACAACTCCCCACCCACAGCCCAATACAATTGTCCCTCTTTGGGTATGTTGGAATAAAAATACACAGTGTTGGTCTCTGTGAAAGGCTTTGCAACATTTTTAATGGATATGGGCAGTTTTAAAGTCTGTCTTGATTTACGAAAGATGTCTTAACAGATAATAATGATATGAACTGTTCAGTGCTCCTTACAGCTCAGTATTAGCAAACACTGATAGGGGAGCTGTGAGCAGAAAAATTCCAAATTTTTTCCCATTTAGATTTCATCCTGCTATGTTATCCTGAGGAAAAATGCCTATTCTGCATACATTTATATGGAAAGAATAAAAAAAAATCCTTAGTCTGCTGCTCTCCCCGACCTCTCTCCTTCCACTTGCACTGTGACACTCAGCTTCAGGGCTGTCTGCTCTCACTGTTGTCCTGTGTACTCAGCCCCAACCCTGGCTTGCACTGTTGGAGTCTTTTTCTCTCAGCACTGTTCCTAGATAATGACTTTATTTGCCTGAAAGAGAAATTTGTGAGCTTGGATAGGATACTGAAAAGTTCAAGCAGTTGCCATCTTACAAATAAAACAACCACGGAGTGGATGGGAAGAACAATGTGCAAACCAGTATCATTCCTGCAGCTACATCTGTGCAGAGTATCTTCTGTTTGCTCATGCAAAATAGGTGGATGAATCAAAAACATTTATGTGAATCAATTCTCTGGGTTTAAGTCGGTGCCTTTTTTATTCACTTTTCAGCATTCGACTGAAGCAAATTGCTTGAAAAACGTTAGGAATGACAAAAAATGTTAAGAATCTTTACATTTCTAGAAATGTATGTCTTTCTAGAAGGATTCAGTTTTAAAACCTGCAGTAGATTTGGGAATCATTCCATCAGGAAAGAGAAATAAGAGAGGGACCTGTGTCTATAGTGCCCACAGCAAAGTGCAGCCTTTACAACTAAAAGCCACTATCTCTGATAATTACCTATGAATAAATCAATAATCAAGTCCTTTGAGGATACAAGCCCTGCGTAATAGTGTTTCTGCATTTTTTGCTGCTGATTTGGCAGTGTAGCTGTGGAATACATAGGCATGAACCCTGTTTCAAGCAGTTTCAAACAACAAGCACATGATAAAAATCAAACTGTTCTCCTAGAAAGTTCACAAAGTGAAATTCATCCCTGAGCAGAAGGGCTGGCACAGTGACATTTCGCTTCCCTGAGCTCTGAAAAACCTTCAAAACAGCAGTTTAAAGGCAATTCTGCATTGCACAGCCTTTGGGCTGGGCTGCTCAGCAGTGAATTTCATCCATTGTGAATTATATGTGAGAGGACTTTGATTTTTCACCTAAGAAGAGAAAAGGACTAAATGAGTAGAATGAATGATTCATTTCAAGTAGATATCTCACTTGCAATCAGCACTTATTGTCTCTGGGGCTTGCAGAGGACAAAGCAGGTTTGTCTGGATGGAGCTATAGACGTTTGTACATAAAAAGTGAAAAGCAGGAGGAAGAAGAGATTGGGGGAAGGAATGTTCAGAGAACCAGATTTTTCCCAGTGCAAATCCAAAATGGTCTACTGAAATAGGAATTAGCAAAATGTTACCTGTGTATGCTTTTTACAACAATCACAGAGCTGCAGCTATGAAAGAAACACCCCAAATTTCCTTGAGTGGTATACACTATAAATAAGTAAAGGTTATTTTTCTGCGCTGAAACATGGAAAATATAAATATTATGTACTATTCTAGGCACTAGTAAAATTGCTTAGAGGTTTGAAATTGAAAAGGTGCTATGAAAGAAAATCTTTAGTACTCCAGAGGTTTGGGCTTTGAGTTATGAGGATTATCCTGTGCTGGCCTTTGCAGGCATAGGAAGAAATGAGGTAAAATGGGAGATTGTCAGGGAGGTAAACGAAATCCTGAAATGAACAGATTGAAGGCACTAAGCTGTTTAAGATAGCAACTAATTTGAAAACAAGATGCCATGGACTAAAATTGGGATGGGATGGGTGGGTGCACAGGCAATTCAGTTAAAATTGCTTCACAGGAAAGAGCCCTCAATTTGACATGGATGGGAAAAGTCAGCCACTGAAGTTTGTGTGTTGGGGAGGGGGTAGGGTGCAAACCCACTGCAAAAAGGAGCAAGATGTATTTTTGGACAAGGGTAAAATTCAAGGTTACATCCACTAATTGGATTTCTGAGAATATGCTGATATTAGCTACTTGTAAATTGGTTGATATTTTCTGGGTTCATGAGGACAGACTTAAACAGACTGATGTTTTCTCCTGGCAGCTAATGTTGTGTAGTCCTTAAGTCATTTGCAGCATCAGCCAGAACTCATGAAGGTTGGTGGGACTCCTTCCTCGAAGGCAACAGGCTTGGGATTAGGCTTCTCTGGTAGAAGGAAACCAGGAGAGCTTTACAATTTTCTCAGCTCTGTGAATAGTCTTGCTTTTTGACTACCAATAAGCCTTTTAAGTGAAATGGAGCTGTGGGAGAATACAGCTTCTTTAAGCCTTTTCTTATCCAAGTGCTGAGTGCCCTTGGAGTCTCCCTTGCTGATTTGCTCAGGAGTCCCTGATGGTCTTAACTCATTCTGCTCACACTTGTGCTACTGCTATCAAGATTTCTAGACACTGGCATAGAGTTTAACCTTCAGATCTTAAAGAGTCATAGACTAGATTTCTATGACATTTGAAATCAATATAAGTAACAGTGATATTTGCTTCAAAGCACTGGTCATAAAACTTTGGAGGACCTGACAGGGCTAATGATCAGTGCTCTGATACTGCTCTAGCTGTCAAATAGCCATGTATGGCCTGGGAGGCAGAGAAACAAACCCCCTAGAACTCTGACTTGTATTTCATAGGTTAATGGAACAGTTTCATTAACTTCCCTACCACAGGGAATGGTGGGATACATGAGCAAGTCTAATATCTTACATGCAGAAAAGCGCTGCAGTAAACATATACCCAAGCCAACATGTCACAAGGTGATACCTTGATTTTATTTCTCAGCTTAAAAATACAGTAGAAAATAATGCTGTGCCTGCAGTCTCCAAAGGCAACAGGTGAATTTAATATGAGCAGTGTCCACTTAGTCCTTCTGTAAAGACATATACAAGTAGAAACATGGTATGCTCTATTTTTGTCCTCTGGTGAAGAAAAGCAGCTCTAGACTAAGATAAATCAGCTAGTTTGGTTTGGTTTACAGTGAGTTCTAATAGAGTAGGGATGAAGTTGCTAGAATACTTAATCTGGGCCTTTCTGTCCTTTGAATATTTCAGCTTTTTAAAGTCATCTTGATTTTCTATCAATGTATTTGGCTTTGGAACTCTAAATGTTCTCCTGACTTAGCTTAGCCTGTCACTGCTGAATTGTACCCCCTGTTTAATTCACTTTACACTCACTTGAGTATGGAGAGAAAAAAAAATTTATTTTTACTCATGTTGAGTGGCATTTGCCAGTCTATTGATAAATGAGAATAATTTCCATAATCAGGGGCTACCTTGTATGAATCCAGATGCAACTGCCATCCTGTGAAATGTATTATAAAAACCAGAAATACAGAAACTTGCTGTCCCAATTTATATTAAATAACAACTGTGATACTCAAAGTAGTAAAGTCTAGCCCAGAGGAATGTAGTTAAGTGACACCTCCTTTATAAGGTTATTTTTAACCTTGCAACAGCAGATATTTTAAGGTAGAATTGCTAAATAGATTGGCAAGTTGACTGAAGCACAGATATGCAAATGTTATAACTTTCTGTTCTGCTATAAAGGAGACCAATCAACCACATTTTATTAATAAAACCCACAGTACACCAGAATGGCCTCTGCTTTTTTCTGGTCTCTGCTTTTTTTTTCTGGGTCACTTTGTTTTGTCTTGAGACATAGATGTGTATAAGCTCAGTGGTTCCACTTCATCCTCCCACATTCTACTTTCCTCTGGTCCTTCATAACTGCAGCTTTCAAAGACCCAAGCCAAAAAGATTTGTGCACATCTTCACCCACCCAACAAATAGAACCAGACATAATTGCAGTGATGAATTTTCCTTCACAGAAATCAATAGAAAAGTGTGTTATCATAAGCTTAAAATCAATATTAAATAACTAAGCTAAGCTTTTGGAAAAATAAAGTCCCTAACTATAAATTTTTCCTAAATCTAAGCTTTGAAATCAATTAAATCCATAGTATGCCCCAATATATTTTATAACCATGTGAACCATTCCTTGTATATTTGACACTGTATTTTGTTCTAGGAGAGAGTAATAAATGTCTTTGCAACACTGAGGAAAGCCAACAGGGGACACTGGTTGTTTGGAGCAAATTTCTTCAACGGATTTTTCTTCATGCTGCTGGAGGAACTAAATTAGCTGGGAGAACTCAAGTAACAACCAGTTATCCATCATGGCTCTTTGTGGCCTGGTATTATTGCACACAATTGTTTTACAACATGAAAGACCAACAGGACATGCTTCTGGGGACAAGCCTATGCTGAAAACCATCTGGTAGGTGGTACTTTATGATTGAACCTAAAGCAATTCAACTTGGACAATAAAATGTAGGAGTGTAGCAAGGTAAATGACAAAGGTTGTGATGGGCTGGGAAGAAATCTCGGCCTGTGTCAGATGTTTAAACAAATGCCCATCTTCACTGCATCCGAATCTTAAAAGTCTTTTCCAACCTAAATGATTCCATGATTCAGTCATGGATCATAACAGAGAACAAATTGTGAGCCAAAGGAGGCAGCAGGAAACTATTTTGAGGCTGAGCATTGTGCAGATGAGCATCTGGCAACCAGAGGGATGCAGCTTTGGGGATGCCCTCCTAAATATGCTGCAACAACATCGTAAGCATTGCTACAGCAAAGTGAAGTAAAAACCTTACTACAATAAGTAAGCGTAAACTGGTTATGGGAGGGTCCTGAATTATGCTCACAGCTGCCTTTGTGGTGCTTTGGCTGATGTATCTGTGAGTAGCAAACCAGTGGAAGTATGGAGAACACAATTTTGAGTGGCATTTTGGAGATACCACAAGACTGCACTTCTCCACAGCGTAGGTAATTCCAGAACTTTGTACCAGGCATAGGAAAATGGTGATCTGGTCCCTTGAATTCTTTTTCAAATTCTCTTGTGAAGATACCACAGAACTCATTTGAGGCAGATAAGATGCCTCAGATCCCTTCTAAAAGGGAATGGGGAATGCCAAGATGGGGTGAAAAAAAGACATCAGAATACATGAAGTATCATCAGATCATGTGACACAAATATTCAGATGTCAAGACTGTGATTCCTAACTCCCAGTCTCTTTCCTCTGCACAGTAGGCTCCCCAGAGTGGTTGTATCTTCAGTGGGGAAGACTAGGAAATGCCACCTTCCCAGTGGAACGAACACAGGTCTGTTATATATCCTGCAACACTGTTCCTAAACTCTGGGACAAAATAACATCTCAGAGGATTCCTTTGTGATGCCCAGAGAGGGGACTTAAACCCTGGATTGCCTCAGAAATCAAGGACATCTGTGGATCATCACAGTATCTCCTGCTGCAAGAGTTGGTGGGGCTTGTGGTGTCTGACCTCAGCCAGAGCCTGCAAGGGAAAGGCAGTAAAAGTGACCACAGCCTCCAGTGTCCTGCAGCCTCCCTTCTAAAGGTAGTGTACCTACACTGGTACCTGCTGGTGGCAGAAGCAAGTTCCAGTTTTGTCCCTGTGAGACAACCTGATCACAGTAAAAATAGTCTGAAGGGGTGAGGAAGTGAAAGTGACTCCAAAAATCCCTTCTACTCCTTTTCTCAGGCCACTGGCTGAATCTCAGCATTAGCAGCAAGGGATGGTGAGAGACCAGTTTTCCAGGACTGGCTCCTCTACAGAGGTGCAATTCTCCTGCCCCTGCACAGCCAGGCAAGGACTGCATACGGCTCAGCACCAGGATGTTTGGGCCACTGCATTTCCTCTGTAGGTGCATCCAAAGGAGGATGTGATGGATTCCCCTTTACCCTTCAGTGCTGACAGAGGGATGGAAAATATGGCACACATTAGTCTGTTTGGTCCAATTATTAAACTCTTTTTGCTCTCAAGTGAACTTTGTTGAACTTTCTCCCTTCTCAGCAGAACAAGCCTCCTCCTATGGTAAGTGTCCTCAGGCTGAGGACATTGCACGTGGCTTTGTGTGAGTGCAGAGCACCATTTTACAATACTAGAGACACCTAGCTCTTCCTATTTTTCCTCTTTCTATTCTTTTGGCATTGTAAACTCCCAGTCCAGCTCCTTATCAGCTGCTCAGAGATTACTATTAGCAGATACAAGCTGTTTGAGGAAATAATATGAGGTGGGAGGAAAGAGAAGTGTATCAAAGAATGACCAACAAGACGTCTGGCAAACCAACAGCCCCTTTCCTTTCTCCTATGGCTTGAGTTGGATGGGCAAGGTACTGTTATCAGGACCTGCTTGTGAGCCAAGAATGAGCAGACACCTGTGCCTGGTCCTTTTCCCACTGCAACCACCCCTCAGTGCTTCACCCAGCTGTAGAAAGCTGACATTTGGGTGAGAGCTGCAAAGATGGGATCCTTTCCCTGAGCTGCCATCAGTGGTGATATTTACCCACATTCTCCCTGCATTTCTGCTCACTGCCTTCCTCTTGGCTTGAAGGAATATGCTACTTAATGTACCACTGACAATCTGATTGTTACCCAAGGAATTGAGGTAATTTAAAGAAAAAGCACATTTCTTCACTAGTGGAATGCGGTGACACTGTCAGTCTTTGGCTTATACACTAAATTGGTAGCACATATGGATTTCAACCTCATTTATGACAGAGCCATAAATAAACATTGTTCTCATAGATCAGCAAGCTGAGAGTCAAGCTACTTCTAGAGGAGATGATTTGCCAGGAAAATCTCTTACTACTTTTCCCAGATGGATATTGTTTGGACTTGTACAAAAATATCCAACCTACATTTTGCCTTTCATCTCATACTCTCACAGCTCAGTTAGATCACATGGGCAACACCTTTGTTTCATTCATGTCTTCATATAAGATACATCTGTTCCACTTGGGAGGGGTTAGTGTCCAGAATAGAAAGCTGTGGTCTCTAGATGCAATTTCTCTGGCCATGAGCAGGATACTATATTCAGTTCCTGGCTTTCTTGAGCAGCCTCCCTCTTTGTTCCTTGCCTCTAATTATGGGGAGTTTAACAGAATTGAGGCAAACACAACACTGTGGGATCAACAGGTGGGACTGGGACAGTGCATGTAGTGAATTCTTTGGTTTTGTAAACATCTCATGGGAATTTATTTTAATCTGTTTTGTGCTGTGGTGTGTGGGTTGTTTAGCAGGAACAGCTCTACCTACTGACCCAAGCACACGCAGATGTACCTGACCACACCACCACTGCCTGAACTTACCTATGATGTGGGAAGTCACCATTTCTTTATAATGCATCCTTTGCATTAAGTAATCTTCCTTTCTTCAATAACTTCCTTTCTCCCTTTCAGCCTGGTATGCAACCTGGAAGGATTTTACACACCCCAACAATGATGGGCTACAGAAACAAATCTACCCAGAATGGTAAAGTGAGCTTGGGAATTGCTAAAAGATTTGGTTCAGTCGTTAGTATCAAATGGGAGCATTGTAATACTGTGATAACATAGATACCCTTCCCCTTCCCCTTTCTCTTCCCCTCTCCTCCCCTCCTCTTTTCACTTTATACACAATTCACAGGGCTTTAAATCAGCCATGGATGGTTAGAGATGGGAATTTGTATCCAACATGCTCAGTATGCCACTGAGGCCCAGAAGATAAACAAAGAAAATTTTACATAATGGATAAGGAATAGAAAGAGAATAATAAGAAAAATAATGCAGACTTACCTCAACTGTATGTACAGTAATAGCTGTTCTATCTGAAAGAAAACTAGAAGAGGTTCATAGAAGGGCAATGAAAATTATTTGGGGCATGGAAAACCTTTCATATGAAAAAGATTGTGCTGGGACTGTTCACCTTAGAAAGGAAACCAATGAAGGAGAGTATGATAAAGATATATTAAATGCTGTCTAGTGTAACACTGGTGGCTGAAAAAAATCAAGTAAATTGAAAACCAGCAATTTCCAGACTGATCAAATAAAAGTCTTTTCACAAGGGAGATAATTAAACCATGGAACTCTCTGCTGCAAGACGCCAGGAAGGTCAGGCACTGACAGGATTTCTGTCTGGTAAGAAGGCTCTTCAGACTTACAATAGCTACCATCCACGTGTTTTAAGATATTAACATCGGAATTGCAAGGAACAAATTAAGAATATCCTTTCAGGGATAGGAATGGGAAGCTCTGCTGCGTGATTTCTTACACTTTTTTCTGAGATATCTTCGTCTGGGAGCTCAAATGGGTTGCCAGAGTGGCTTGGGAATGAGATCAATGCCCCATGGGGGCCCAGATCTGCACCCATGACATCCAGCTGTGCTGGGCAGCCTGGTTACACCTGAGCTTTTCTAGTCTCTGCAGTGCTTCTCCAGGGACTCCTCCAGCTGGTCTGACCGCCTCCACATCTGAGCTGGTCCAGGTCCAGGTCCACTAAAGTCAGAGCTGACACTCACTGACTCACATTGTGAACTTGCACTTTTGCACCTTTCCTGCAGTACCCCTTCTCACAAGCCTTATCCCTGGGCTGCCTGTGCCAGAGCATCACTGGCAGCACGGCAACACCTCCAGCACATTCCAGCTGCTGGAGCACCTTTTAGAGGTAAGTTGGTCTCAGGAATCACTTGGTCCTGGGACAAGTCCAGAAAGGGTCTAGAAATGCATCAGGACTAGCACTTCCTCTCAAGATTTCATAAAAAGCAAGGCCAAGGTTAGACTTTTTTGAATGTATAGACTACTCTGTGCTTGTGTAATTTCTATGAATTTACTGACTCTGGAAAGTGTATGACCAAAAGTTGAGATGTCTTGGCTTTCATATGGGTGTTGTTGTGGCTCTTCATGGACTGTGTCTGGAATCTCAGAGTTGTTTCCCTGTTTCTCCAGGACTATCAGAGAAATTTCGGTTCATTCACACAGAATCAATCCTACTACTGTGTCATGATGCCTTGTTGCTGAAGGATATACATTTGCTGAAGGGGAAATTGCGTTATCCTACTCTTCAGATGAAAACCCCAGGGTAGGAAAGGCTATCTTGTTCAATTCGGTTTGAAGCTTGAAGTCTCCAATGAGCAATACAAAACAGTTCAGTATATGTAATTTTGAGATTATGTTCATGCTTTAATTCCATACTTACACAAGTGGTCTGGGATTTCCCAAGGAGCATGGAAGTGGCTTGAAAACTTCATAAAGGTTTGAAGGTGACATGGCATCTTATTATCACAGGTGATCATGTCCTAGGGCTCGCTGTGGTTGGAAGGCAGATGAACTGTGAGGGCAGGAAAGGATGCAGTTAATTGTGTGACTTTTTGCAGAACTGTGACAGTGTTCTTCACATAAGGTGATTTAGAAGCATGTCACTTCTGTCTTGCTACCTACACTCCCTGACAGGCAAGTTATTTATTAATTTTTAACATCAGATGTGAATTATCACATTAATAGCCACGCAGCTTCTGCAGTGCAAGGAGTGCTCAGCAGTGTGTCACAGCTGGCCTAAGCCTTGCCTAAGAAAGGGTTGCATAAACAGAGCTTAATAATTTCCCTCCATTTAAAGTGTATGGTTGAAAAAAAATTATGCTCAGTTCTGAGATCTCTTCAAGGTCTTCTGTGGAACACAATGGATTTTATCTCCAAGCATTAACATCCCTCCTGTTTTAGGTTAGTAAGACACGACATGCAGGCAATTCTGAATAAACACCCCTTAATTAAGTGTATGGGAGATGTGAGGAGCCGCAATAGCAATCCCTTCGAGCTACTGACGTGCCCCTGTCACCAAGAGTAAGTTGCTAAAGTAGATGCACCCATTGGTCCTTTCTTCTCATAGTGCCAGGACAGCTATTTTTGCAAAAGGCACATTTTGGAGCCAGAAGCACAATAAAGCATAGTGTCTCAGAGACAGTCAGCTTTCTCTGTTCAAGCAAAAAGACAGGACAACATGCTGAATGCAAGAGCACTGATATCTGCAGGAATCCCAGGTTTAATTCTATGAGTGATCCTTATTTTTAGCTGTAAGTGAAGGGTCATACACACAGTTAGTGGGCACATGTTCCTTTGTAACTGGCCTCATGAGTGAGGAGTACAAGAGGTCTGGTGTCTGCTGATGGAGGGCAGCTTTCCTAGACATTTTAGAGTTAATGGAGGGAGAAAGGCTACAGCTAAGCTCTTATTGAGTATGACTGAATGTAGAATCTTATTGTTCCCAACAAACTGAAGGGGAAATACAGGAAGACTAATCTGTCTCCCTAGGCTAAAGTTAGCATTTGGGTGTATTCCCTCTGGTCCCATTAAATTCCCATTTAAAATCAATGCTTTTGGGACCAAGATTTCATTATCTCTTCATCAGTAACCTTCTGTGCTTCATCAGTTTCTTCAGTCTGGTTTGCAGTATCTTTTTTCAAAATCTGTTTATGTTCAGTAGTCACAAAACTTTATAGGCTGCCTCAGTACCTAGAGTTTTGTTTATCCTCTGGAAGCACACAGAATTCTCATGCTTAATCTTAATGGAAAAGTGGAAAAGTCAAAACCAGTTGTAACATCATCTGAAACGAAGAGTATGAAATTAAGGCCAACTGACAATTTTGTTTTAAGTCTTACCAATTTGATTTTTTTTAATTTATTTTTTCCCCTCATCTCCAATTACACTTTAAAGCAAATACAGTTTGAACTGGATTTTTTTTTTCATTTCAAGCCCAAATCACTTAAACCAAGAGTTTTCCTCAGAAGGTTTTATAATTTAATCTGTTGACATTTCATGTCAGAAAATATTACTGGAAATTTTTGGCCCGTTGTATTACCAGTGATTCAATACCTGATTTGCTAGATGGTCCCATGTTTTCTTCTAACTAATGGATATTTTATGGCAGGTAAAGTGCACCTTTATAATTTATTAATATGAAAAAATAATACATATCTATCTAGCTCTGACTAAAACCAAATCAATGATTTTGAACACAAGAAAACAGAAAGGCTATTCTTACCATAAATCCTTATGACTCTTGTGCTGCACTCAGCATCCTGATTTCTGTATTTCAAGTGCTGAATAGGTAGCTGATAATTGCATGGATTTATAAATATTGTGTGCCCTTTTAAAATATGGTGAGCACAAAATCTTGCATTGCATATCAGGGTATCTGTAATCCAATATAAAGCCTTGGCTGCAAATGGTGCTTAAAAAGTTTATTTTATGGGTTTTAGTCTTTCAAATAAGATTCAAAAATGCTCACAAAGATGAAAGCTAAGGAGTTCTGCCTTCACAGTCACCTGTGGCAAGGGATTGGCAATTGTGGGGTTTTTCTCATGAGATGCAGCTCCTCTGGACTGTGCTTTGAGAAGACACGACTGGGAGGATGGTGGCATGGCCAAAGACTTAAGCTGCTGAAGTTTCTCTTTGTAGTCATGTGGATGGGACTGGTATGTGGTTATTTATGAGCTGAGGTATAAATAGCCTGTTTCCCTTTCTCCTCTGGGATTTTCAAGACTGTAAAGTGGATTTTACTTACAATTACCTGCTTGCAAACCTCCCCACCTTTCCCTTGTCCTTCAATAAACTCCTTGTCTCCTTTTTTTGCCAATGGCCTCTAAAGGAGGGACTAATAATATTTCACTGCTGAATTCTGCAATAGTGTATTTGCCTGCTTTGTGTGAGAAGGAATAGGAAAATGATGAAAATTATACATATCATCCCAGCAACTTGTCTGTTTTTTTGTTTGTTTCCAGCCTTGGACTAGTGATAGCAGAAGCAATTCATTTTTTATAATATGGAAATCACAATAACTGTCAAAAAGCAGGAAGTGTCATTGAATTTTCTCTAGGGACCTTTCCTTGGTGAAAAAAGCCCTGAAACAACACTATAGGAGATAATAGTCTTAACAGCTCTTAAACAATTCTTGATACTTTTAGATTAATTACCAGTGGTGAAAGTGGCTGAGCTACTCAAGAGTCCATAGAAGTGGACAATAACTCTCTGGAAAGCATTAAGGATGAACATAATTTTGGTACAGTGAAATGTTAATGTTATCTTTCACAGTCAATGGGGACCTAAGGTCATGAAGCAAGCAGTGTCCCTGTCACTCACTGATTATAGGAATTCCATGAATAATCTAATGTCTCCAACCATGAGCTGAGGGGCAGAGTATCTTGAAGTAAATTGTGCGGTTTAGGACAATTCTTGGGTCAAAAGGCATATCTGAAAATTAAGCCCACGGCCTGCAAACACAAAGATGTTGCCACTCATTGCCAGCCTAAGAGCCTCTGTATTAGGGTTACAGTGAGCACTAGTCCAGGGAAACTACATTCTCATGGTTATTTCATTTGTACAGGCAAGGGCTCAGTTGTCCTCAAAGTGCAGCTATTGCCAGTCCATTTTGTCTTGCTGTGTATGTATTTGCTAGAACACACTCCACGCTGACAGACTGTTCTGCTCTGAGCTGCTCTTTATGCTTCCCTCTATGAGCCCTGTCAAAGGCTTAAAAATATTGGTTTGAAATCTTCCCTGAATCTGTTTATCTCTGCGCTTTAGGATACCAAATCTTAGCTCCAAGGTAGAAGAACAGCCAGCTCCTCCTTTTCAGTTTGGGACAGAGGATAAAGGTCTTGTCACAAACACACTGAGTGTGTTTCCCATCCCTTCATCTGCTTCTTCTCTACACCTCCCAACAAACAAGGGGTAAAATATATCTGCTGTTGCTATTAAAGTCTATCTACTCTAGCTGGATAGCACTATTGTGAGCCACAGAAGCCTGGTATCTGTGGCAAGGAAGCCTACAAACTAATGATACATTATATAGAACATTCTTCTTTGTAAAAAACACTCTGCTGGCTTTTGGTCCCTTGTTAGCAATCAATTACTCTTTCCTGACCCTCCTCATACAACATGATTATATATACCTCAGTTGCATATTCTCCTTTTATTCTCTCTAAGAGAAACAATTCTGACCTTTTCAATTTGTCTTTACACATATTAACCTTATTGAAAGCTGCCACCTGTTTGTCTCACACTTTCTGCCTCTCCCAAGCCTTTGGTTTACACAGTTCTTGTAGAAGGGGTGAAGCTCTGGGCTGCACTAAAGAAGTGCACAAACTTCAGGAGTGGATGATCCTACTTTGTGAATTAACCATCACTCTGTGTTAGGGTGATGGGGAGAACAATGCGAAGAAATGTAGCAGATAAAACAACTCTAACACTTTGATTTAGGACAAGGATTGAGGCTCACAGACATTTTCAATCATTACTTTGAGAAGAAAATAGAGTTCTGTCTCAAATCAGCTGAAAAACCTGAAGGCACAGAGTACAATACGGAATAGATGATTCCTTAAAATTAGCTTCCTATAGGTCTGAAAGAGATTTTTGCCCTCATTTTGTGATCAGTGTTCTTGGAATGGCCAGACGATTTCTCAAGAAATCAAAACGGAGGTTTTTGGTGTCCTAACCTCTATTGGTGATGTAAAGTAAATGAAAGAACCATAAAAAGTCAGTCCAGGACTGTTGGTTAAATGAGGTGCATAACGAGATGCAGAGAGCTCTCACCAGATCCAATCCACGCAGAAAGCAATGACACTTTTCCAGTGGCTTCACTGAGGTAAACTGTCTGCCAAAACAGAAATTGATCTTTCTGTTCAATGACACAGTAGTAAAGAAGCCCCACATGCTCACTTTGCATTGACTGTGGGCTCTACAACATCATTTTGACAGTTTTGATTGAAAAGAAGCAGTTTAAAAATGCTCCGTGAAGAAAAACTGTGAGGCAGGGCTCGGTACCTCTCTAAACTCCTAACAGCTTGTAAGTCATGGAGTGTGCCTCTGTGCTAGGCTGGGAAACAGCCTGTTCCTGAGGAAAAGACTCACTTCCATTCAATAGGAAAATAGAAACTCTGCTACAGGAATGTCTGTGTGATTCAGACTATGCCTCCATAGTATGGCTACTGTACATGTAAGTACCCTCTGCTAATTAACACTGCACTATCACCCTGCTAATTAAGGCACAATAGAAGAGCTCTCCTGACATCTTACAATGTGACACAGAATTTGGAAAAAATGTAGCCATAATAATCTGAGAGATAATGGAGGCCCCTGAAAGGTGTGTAATGAAGACAGAGATCCTGAGAGGAGATCTGGATGCAGAAAATACCTCTCAGTTACAGAGCTGCAGACAGGTGCAGACTATTCCCTCCCAGTATAATCTCAGAGCTAAAGAAAACACACCTTTCAGTGATATAAGATATTTTAAGATAGTTTACTGTGAATCCAACATTTCTGTGGTTTTATGCTGAAGATCATCTGAGTCAACCCAGCTGATAAATGGTGTTTGGTCAGTGTAAAGGCAGTGAATGTTCCAAGCAAATAGATGATGTGTCCTAAGTATTGCAGGGCTTGCTGGACCATGGTGGAAGATAAGCATGAGGAGGACTGAGAAAATGCGTTCTGGCATGCTTAGAAAATGTGGCACATGTTAGAATAATCTGTGACTTTCTTTCCTCTCAGTGTCATCATTATAGTTGAGGAAGTGGTCCCCATTTCCTAGCAAGTCATGAAAGGGACAGTCATCTCTGAGAACACATAAACAGTGGCAGTGTTTTCCTACAAGAAAGTGGTCTGAAAGGTAAAGCATAAGATGACCCTACTAGTGCCAGCTCTGAAGAGAAAATAATGCAAATGATGATAGTGGAACATCACCTATTGCAGCTCTTATGCTGGTTTACAGGACTTCTTCTTAGAAAGGAGCCTGGACTGTGCTGTGGAAGTTGGCTGCTCACCTCTCTCAGATGGATCAGAATCATGGACAAGCTGGGACCTTGAAGGTTCTTACATCAATGACACATGCAATGATTTTAATGAGTAAATGTTGGCCGATGTTAATGAGCAATTGATTGCCAGTGTAAGTGGACAGTCAGTAGTTCTGAATTTTCCATTCCTCAGTAAAACCTCTGGCTCCAGGAATTTTCCTCACAAACAAAAGTGGAAGTCCAGTGCTGCACAGCAGCACAGAACCTTCTGGACTTGCAGGTATATGAAGGGAAGATTTAACTGGAGCACAGTTAGAGCCTCTGACTGCTGACAAGAAGCAAAACCACTTTACTAATTATCCATTGAGGTGCACCTGAAAAAATCAAAGTGCAGAGAAAAAGAAAATTAAGGTATTTTGACAATCCCTGAGAGGAGATGAGAGCTGGCATTTGAGGGCAGTGCAGGGTTTCTTGCAATCAGTTGGGAAGGTATTTGTAAAGTATTTCTGAAAATACGGAGAAATAAGGACTGCAGCCCCTTCACAAAGTGGGTTACCTGAGTTGGATGTCCTTCCCCTCAACCAACCCTGCTGGCTATGCACATATGGAAAGGGAGATAAAAAAATGCTCTCTTTTATTTTCTCTCTTTCTGAGAACCACCATGGTGCAGGGAGTATGAAAAGCTACATGGTTCAGATGTTGGGGGATGAGGGTTGCAGCTGGCTGCAAGTTGTATCTGAGCATCTCCCAGGAAGAGGTGTGTGTCCGACTGCCCCTAGCCCCATGGGAATGAACCTGCACCATCCCCACGGGGATGCCTTTGGGACTGCTCAGAGGAAACCTGCCTGTGGGAGGGGAGCAACAGGCACAAAAGAAATTCGGGAGTATGATCTTGTGCATCCTGCTTGTGGCTTCAGTGGATGCTCAGTAGGATTCCTGCCAAAAAGCAGCACCAGCTTTGCTTCTCTGTCCTGCCAGCCCCTAGCCCAGCCTTTCCCTCTCATGCCCATGGTAGTTTTCAAAAAAAAAAAGAAGCTGAGAGACAGAGGACTTTTTAATGCTGACAAATGTTGTCCACTGCAGGTATAATTTGCCTCTTAAAGTAATAATGGCCATTTTATATACATTTTCTTGAACAATCATCTGTGAACAATGGGCTTTTCTACAGAAATGTGAGTTTAACAACCCTAAGACTCTTCTAATTTACCCCATCAAGTTGATACAGAGAATAATTTAGAAATTAACCTTTCCTCCCCTTCTGATTCCTGCCCCAGTAGAGTTACTGCAAACAGAGACCTCAGAGTGAAGACTCAAAATGCAGCTGCATCCTGCATCTTCAGCGCCTGCAGCTCTGTCCTCGGTTTCCAGAATTAACTCAAATAAATTATGCATTTCTACATGCTTAACCAGGAAAAATCTGCACAGTGACACTGCAGAGTCACTCAGAAGGGAAAAAAATCTGACCCTGTAGTGCTATGGATGACAGCTGTTTTTGCTGATCCACTGCCACCTGGGATAATTTACTAAGAAAGAAACTAACGAAATTACTGGAGTGCCAGTCAAAGAAGGGGGAAAAAACAGAAGGAGGAAAAGAAAATTCCTATCAACCTCACACTACAGAACAATGAAAATACCTCCCATCTGCAAACTTTTCAAAAACATTTCCATAGAGGCCCAGCTTCTAATTTGGCTTCAATTTGTAGTGGCAGAGAACTGGAGTTTATCGAAAGGAGATACACATGAGTTTTAGAAAGGCAATGTTATCAAAACTCTTAGGAAATTGCAGCAGGTGTGAACTTCAATACTATTTTTCTCTACCCTAAAACTTGTTCCCTTTGCTCATAATCCCCGGCTTTCCCCTTAGTCTTTATGACCCTGGCTCTGTGCTGGTTCGTTGCAGTGCTATCCAAGGCATAGATGAGCTGGCTAGGATCCTTCTGGGTAGCTGTGCCAGGTGTATGGAGGGAGCAGTGATGGCTCTGCTCAAAATTAGGCTTAAATTGTTCCTTTCCCACGTGCTGATAATTATTTACAGGGATTTACATTTGTACTTGTCAGGGAGAGCCCACACACACAGTGCACTTCTTGTAAATTGTTGCTCACTGTGAGGCCCTTTAGGATGAAGTGATGAGATAGATCACTTTTTAGAAAAGAATATTCATTCTTCTCCACATCAGGTTGGCAAGATTTACACATTCATATATTAATTTGATTCACAAATATATACCTTCAATTTTTCACTGACCTTTTCCTGGTCACCTTCAAAATCTGTCAATTGAAGATTATACTTTTAAATCCCCTCTTTTTTCCTCCTTGCTGATTTCTTCTTATCCTAAAGCAATGACTTTCATTTTCTCCTTTGAAATCATCACGATCTGGCCTTGTGGGGTTTACTTATGCACCCTCTTCAGTTTTCCTCTGGATAAATATTTTGCAAATATGACAGCAGAAAAAGGATATTGGAAAGAGATCATAGTCCAGCACACAAGAGCAGACGTCCCCAGCCTGCTGAAAAAAACCACACCCTGAGCCCTGAAAGCTGAGCCTGTACAGTCAGTGAGAGTCAGCACAACAGCAACTTTATTTTTCAGCATTCATTCTGTGCATTTTAGTGTTGGGACTCAAACATATGCTACCAACAAATGAGAAATCAGTGTTTGTTTTCATCAATTCAAACCTTGTTTTAGCCACAAGGTTACCTGACACACTTTCTCCTGCAATGACAATAGGGAGCAACCCTCGTCCACTTGGGGAAGCTGTAGGGGTGGGAGGCACACGTGAGAAGTGGTGGCTGACCTGTGGCAGGGCCCCTGCTCAGCCAGTCCCCCCGTACTCTGAAGTGTAGTAACTTCAGGTCATGCAGGGAACAGTGTGAGCCGTGTGAGAGAACTCCAGCTCATGTATGGGCTCACACTCTGGTAGTCGTGAGCCAGAGCTGAGAGTTTCTCAGGTTCAATTGTTTGAAAACTACAGAAAATCAATGAAAATAAGGGAACTGCAGATGTCACATTTCTCCTTCTCCTACTTTTTTCCACATGAGGGCACTTTCTTAACTACAGGTTTCCAAATAGAAGCTTTACTATAGCTCTGACAAAGTCACCATGAACAAGTGAGGTCTGACACTCAGGATTAGCAGAAAGAGAAGAAGCCACCATAATTCCCATTCTGCAGCTTGATGAAGTGAGGTGGTGTTATGTAGTATGTTTGTTGCTGTTCCTTGCAAACAAAATTGGTGACCAGGGCAGAACTTTGCGAAATAACCAGAGACCCCCAGGGGCAGCCAAGAAATGATTTAAATGTTTTTCTGAAATATCCATAGGACAGTGACTCTATTTTTCACACATGGCTTCATTTAGGAAGTAGGAGCTCTGTTACTGTTAGCAGAGCTCCAGTTACGGCCTGGGTATGTGGGTGTGTGCAACATCCAAACCCTGCTGAGCAAATATTTTGTCATGATTTGAACATGACAAGCTGAGCATACATTAGGGATTGAAGATTTTATGGTCATGTCACCCTCCTAGTTTCTATTCCTGATGAGACAGAGATGTCTTTCCTGTACCTGCCTCTATTCTCCCTACTTTGTCAGTACATCTCATGCAGAAATGGAGACGTGCTGAGTGTACATTCATAGAGTAAACCACATTTTTTCCTTTTCCAATTCCCAAAATAAGGTCGGGAAATTATCTTTCTGTGCATGGACTTTCTGCAAGCTGGCAAAGAGGCTAAATTAACTGCATACATTATTCATTGCAAATTATTCACTCTGTGCAGCACATACTGATTGTTTAGAAAATTCATTCTTTCTGTCCTAGAAATGTCACTGGCTGTAACTCCTTACCTCATCATTGACAAATTCTGTTGATTGCTTGACTAGTTGCTTTAACTAATCCAGGATTATGGTTCACAAGAATAATAATAGCCACTTCTCTAGCACTTTGCATATGAGGATCCCAAAGCATGATTTCAAAATGCTAATTAATCCCCAGAGCACCTGGGAGGTGAAGTATTTGTATCCTTATAGCAGATTTGTGGCTCTTGAACCTTGTTGGGAGGTGGACAGTCATTCTGCTGACTCACAGAAACTGCCAGGTCAGGTGGGAATCATTAGCTCCAACCAGTCAAGTTAAAAAGCCAAGTGTCAAAAAGAAAGGAAAAAAAAGGAAATTGAAAAAGTGGAGATGGAAAGACTGAGAGAACCGTAGGTTCTGTTTGGTTTTAGAGTCTTGTTCTTAGTGTAGCTGTTGAGGTATCTGAATAAATGATAGTTAAATTGAAATAAACCCTTCCAGCTGAAGTCACTAAGTTAAATCTAACAGGCCTTTCTTTACCTATTTTGCAGGGTATGTATCCTGACCTGCCTGTATTATCAGTCTGTGTGGGTTGACCCTGGCTAGGTGCCAGGTGCCAACTAAAGCTGCTCTTTTACTCCCCTTCACAGCTGGACAGGGTAGAGAAATTATAACTCAAGGTTCATGAGTGATAAGGACCAGGAGAGATCACTCACCAAATACCATCACAGGCAGAACAGACTGAACCAGGGGATGTTAATTGAATTTATTACCAACAAAATCAGAGCAGAATAACGAGAAGTAAAACCAAATCTTAAAAGCTGCCTTCCCCTGACCCTTCTTCCCATCTCTACCTTTCCCCCTTCTCTGCAGTGCAGGGAGATGGGGAATGGAGGTTACAATCAGTTCATCACACTTTGTTTGTGCTGCTGCTCAGAGAGAAGAATCCTTTACTATGGACCTGTAGCTGACCTGTGGCTCCAAAATGCTGGAGTTGCTGTGTGTGCTGTGCTAAGTGTGCAGTGACTTTTGGTCTTGAACATCTGTGTGTTTGGTGCTGGAAGAAGAAACTGTCTCCCAAACCCGTGAATGTGACAGCCTGGAAAACAAGCCAGATGGCCAAGGGTTTCCTTTGCCTAGGGTAACTTCTAGGTAGCAGAGTGATTACAGTGCAGTTTTAAAAGCTCTATACTGGAGCCAGGTAATCTTTGGCTGATGGAAGAACTAATGGGAAAAGAGTTTTTGCTGTATATCTGCATCCCTTATGCGCTTTCACTCTCATTTACAGGGAAACTGAAGTATAAAAGGCAAGAGGAAGTTTTTCATTGTCTGAAACACAGGGAGATGTGGGGACTTGGGTCTTATCTTGGTGTCTTTCATGAACAACATGACTTTTAGTGATGTTTTAAGTTTTGCCTCCATTTGTTGCTGTTTTAAGAAATCATGTGGTATGACAGCTAAGCAGTATCGTAGAGAGAGGGTCTGAAAGTGAAGTCTGTTGTGCTCTGCAGCAAAGGAACACTGAGCAAAACCAGAAGTAAACAGGGTTTGTTGTTAGTGGGTGTTTCCACTGAAAGTAAAAAGCAAGGGCACACATATATGTGTTATTCCTTTAAAAATAAGGAGAACCGGAGATTTAGGTGAAACAAATGTTACCAAGGCTGGATGATTTAATTTATGGTAAGGGAGAGTGGGTGCCTTACTCTTAACACTGCCTTTTTTAAGGCAGTATGCAGTATGCCTTTGTAGAAGTGTGCAATATGGCAGCAAGAATTTGTGCTTTAAAAATGTAAATACTGACTGAAGAAGCAAATCCAGATAACCAGCAAAGCATGGTCAGAATGAGAGGCAGGGGCCAGTTCATTCCTGTAGCTGCAGTGCATAGATACTAATCTTGTTCTGGAACTACGAAGGGAAAAACCTACAAATGAACCTTGAAAGCCATGAGAACTCATTGTTCAAGTTAAAAACAATAGTCTGCCTAGCAGGGGCATTCAGACAGAAAGAGTGTGACACAAAAGCTTACACATTGCTGCAGGTTACACTGCAGGGCCCTATGGCATTGATGTCAGTACTTGATTAAGTAAGAGCAGTATGGGTATAGAGAACTGCTGCTTAAATTTTCAGTAAAATATTCTTGCCAGCCTTCATTGATATATAAAAGAAGGACTGACTGGGTCCATATGACCTAATTCTACTCTTCCTTGCACCAGCAGATGAAGCAATTGCTTTCTGGAGGTTAATGGCTTTAGACTTGTATGTAAATTAGGAGAAAATCTGATCTTAAATCTCAAGGAAGCAAAAAGTAGTGACAGGATTTAGTGCAGACCTCTTCCACAGAGGAAGTCTGTGGGGGCTAGCAGGGAGGGATTGTGCAATTACAGGAGCCCTTAGCAGTGCCCTTCATCCTGCAGTTGTCCTCCCATTTCAGTGCTATCAAACTTGGGGATTTGAGGAGGAAGAAAGAGGCAACAGAGGAGCTGTGGATGGGACTCTGCAAAAGGCTGTCCCACATTCCACAAAGGTATGTTTGTATTGCCCCTTCCTGACAATGCTCTTCAGGCCAGGGGCCTTGGCTGTCTATGCTGGCTCACCTTGGGGTGCACCTGGGGCTTGTGAGCAGTGTCCCATGTGGGGAATCAGGAGGAATCTGGGCATCAGTGTGCTCTTCAAGCCTTGGTAACATTTCTGGCTTTCTGAGATCACAAACACACACCCCATGACATGGTGCAGTGGAACAAGGTGATTGTACCACTTCATTTCTTCGCTGGCACTGCAGGACTCTCCAAAAGCTTATCAAGGTGGAAGTGGACCAGGAAGCTGGACCAAGAGCCAACTTCTCCCATGAATGAGTCCTATGTTAGACCTGTATGAACACATTCAGACTCAGCTTTGACCCAGTGGTGATAAAGAAAGTGCCACCTAGGCAGACAGGACCAGCCTCACTGCCTGTCCTTATCTTCCATCTCCCAAAGTCACATGTCCCAGCCGGGCTTTTTGCTGGTTTCTCTTCCTTTCAGGGCCAGACCCTGTACCTTAAAAGCTCTTGCCAGATTAGGTCTTTCACCCTGCTCCTGAATGGTGGTACTGTGATGTTTCTATGTGGGTACCAGAACTGCTTCGTACGTACAGAACTCACAGCTGCCTGCAGACAGAGTGGAGTCTGATGTCCAGGAGATGCAAACCCTTCCTTGTGCTGTCCTGAACTTTTCTGTGGTACCTTTGTGCCACCTATGTGACAGCAGGGAGCAAAGGGTGAGTCCAAATCCAAACCAGAGAGGCTGAACAGCTGCTTTGTGCTAAAACACGAGCTTTCAAGTCAGGGAGAATTGCAGTAATTTTCATGTTCAAAGGGCAGAGAAAACAATAACATGTTTGTTATGGATATCAGATATCTGAAAAACCCAAATGGAGTGCTGGTGCAGCTTTATGGGCTTCAGCAGAATTAGCCTGGGATATATAACAGGCAGGGACTTGAAAGGTTTCACAGGAGAGCTCTTAAGGGCACACCTGTTTGTCACCTGTGGACTGAGTAATGATGTTTTGTCATCTGCAAGCTCGAAGACTGCCTGGGGTTGGCATCCATCCATTCATTCTGCTCTTGGAAAAGAGGTACATGTCCTTGGGAGGCTCCTGTGGTCTGTGCAGCCGGGGGAGCAGCACGAGGGCAACGAGCCTGAACTGTTTGCTCTCTGAGTGAGGACTGGTTTGCACAGGTGAGACAGGACAGAAAAGTATGTGCTGCTAAACCCCGTGCTGCCAGCTCTGATATGTGGCTTCAGGGTCACTAGAATGGCATTTCCCATGTACACTTTCATTCATTTTTCTGGAGGAAAAAAAGATATTCTGGCATTGCCTACATTGTATAAGGTTCTATTGATCCAAATCTGTTATTTCATTTGCTCTCTCTTTGCTGTCTCTCACCTCTTTTGTATGTTTTCATTCTTATTGCATTCCCTAATGAAATCTGATTTCTCCAGTTTTCTGGTTCTCTTGAATCATCAACAAAAACCTGGCATGACTTTTTTTAAGACTTACTACTAATATACTTGTGAAATAACTTTAATCAGTGCTAGCTCTTGGGGAATTCCTAAGTAATTGCTAGAATACAACTAATTATTGTGCTATTACCTTACCGTTCAGTCATTATTTTTCTATGTAGTCATAACTGTTGCTAAATATTAGCTCTCTGATGAGCATTCCCACTAGGTTATGGGGTTTTTTCCTCAAAAAATTATGTAAGTTACTTAATTAGTTTCATTCATCTGTTTAACTCCTCACCTCCCATCTTACCATTTGTGAGAATATTTGGCATTTCTAACTTAAAAGTCTGAGAAGGGCTTCCTAAGGAAGAGGTAGGTGACTTCAGCTTTGAGAGCTCTTACTTACCATGGAGAAAATGTTCAGTAGTCTTTCCATAAAGGATAAAATGCCAAATTTTAAGAAGCTTTAATTTCTCAAGAGGTTCAGAAAAGGGCAGGATATTGTTCAGGATATTATTCTGAAAAGTCTGGAGGAGTGCTGTGATTGTTCTTTTCAAGCTGGTTAAATGCAGAATGTGGTGGTGGTGGCAGTTTTGTTTGAAATTAAACATTTTTCTCTCTTTTTTTTTTCTCTCATACTTGAACTCAAAGAACCATAGAACAGTTCATATTAGAAGGGACTTTGAAAGATCATCTGGCTCAACGTTTTGTGAGAATGTGAGCCCAGATCACATCTTGAAAACCTCCAATGATGAGGACTGTACCACATCTCTGAGGAGGTTGTTCCAGTGAATGATTATTCATGCTGTGAAAAATTTCTTTCTTATGTTGAGATGAAATCTCCTCTGTTGCAACTTGTGACTTTTGCCACTTGTCTTCTCCATGTGGCTGCTTGTTTAGAGAGAGCTTCAGTCTTCTCTGTAGCTGTCCTGTGAGTAATGAAATGGTGGGACAGAGTTCCCCTGAGCTTTCACTTCTCCAGAAAGAAAAGACCTGAATCCTTCACTCTCTCCTCAAAAAGCGGGTTCTCCAGACCCTTAGTTATCTTTATGACCCTCCTTTGGACACTCTCTAGTCTGTCTGTGTCTTTTTTGATTTGTGTGGACTAGAACCAGACTCAGTATTCCAACTGAAGCCTGAAAAGCACTAAACAGAGGGGGACAATCACACCTCTACCTCTGCTGGTCGTGTCCCTCAGATGCAGCCCAGGATCTGATTTTCCTTTGTTGTTGCAGCAGGGTGCTGCTACCTCATGTCCAGCTTGTCCACCAGGACCTGCAGGTCCCTTTCAGCCAGGCTGCTCCCCAGGCATGGAGGGTCTGGCCTGTGCTCTTTGCTTATGTCCTCCCAGGTACACTTGTCTTTATTAAACTTCATAATGGTATTTGTAGCCCATGTTTCCACCCTATCCAGGACTCCATAAGAGGGTTATCCCTTCTGTCATGTCCACCTCACTATGCAGTTTGGTGTCATCAGCAAACTTGGTGAGGATGCTTTCAATCTCATTATGAGACCAGTTAGGAAGATGTGGAACAGTGAGTGTATTGATCCCTGGGGGACCCCACTTGTGACAGGCGGACAGCTTAAGCAAAAGCCATTGATTCCCACCCTCTGAGTGCAATCTTTTAGCCAGGTTTCCGACCATCTCACAGGTCACCCATCCAGCCTGTATTTTGCCACTTTGTCCAGAAGAAATTATGCAAAAGTATTGAATGCTTTGGTAACATCCAACTAAGCAACACTCACTGCCCTCCCCACACTGACAGAAGATGGCATGCTGTTGTAGAAAATGAGTTAGTACAGTAGGATTTGCCCTTGGTAAATCTGTGCTGGCTTTTCCAACTCACCTGCTTCCTTTGGTTAGCATCAATTTCTAGGAGGACATATTCTATTACTTTCCAGGGACTGAAGTAAGACTAACAGGCATGCAGTTTTCTGGGTCTTCTTTTGGGCCCTTCTTATGGTTGAGTATGGCATTTGCTCTCTTCCAGTCACCAGAGACATCTCCTGATCTCCATGACTTTTCAAGTGTTACAGGCAACAACATCAGTGACTTTGTTTACCATCCTGGGGTGAGTTTCTTCTGGGCCTGCAGATTTGTGTGGCTTGAACCTTTGCAAGAGGCTTGCATTAGTCCTTCCTCTGCTACTGGTGGGGCAAATGTATTGAGACTTCTTCGTCATCATTATGACCTGTTTCCCTGCCCTGCTTAGCAATGGGGTTATGTTTTCCCTGCGCTTCCAGTTACTGCTCACATATCTGAAAATCCCTTTTTTGTTGCACTTGGCATCCTTGGCCAATTCCACTTCTAGCTGATCCTCAGCCTTCCTGTCTGGGAAACCATTGTAGTTTTAAGGCTGTTCCACTACAAATATATTTATTTGTATCAATTGCAATGTGATACCTTGTGTTTTTCATTTATAAAGATTTTGCAAAATATACTTCCTTTTTTTTTTTTCCTTTGGAATAGCCTTGGCTTTTGCCTGTATGCAGTGAGGTGATGTGTTCTTAGACACTGTCATAGGGACTAGTCTGTGGTAGTTCATTATTGTTACTGTTGTAATAAGCATGTTAGTAAAACAAATCTGTCACTAAATTCTGCAGCACCATCAGAAGTTTCTCTCTTTGTCCTCCAATTTATTTAACACTAGGTACTGACAGGTAATAATGGCCTGAAGGAGTGCTCATAAAAGACATTTTTTCCCCTAACATGGTTAGAAAGGTTCCTCTGAAATTATTGCAAGCATAGTATCTTATTCATATTCAGTAAAATAATAGATTCTTGTGTAATGTAGAGGTGTGGGGTTTTTCCCTATATCAAGTTTCTGCTGACCTTTTTAGGATTCCTTCCACCACTGTTACACATAATGCACCTGAGAAATAGCACAAACTATACAGTCTTTATAATTGCCATGTCCCTAGTGTGTTTAGCACTAGGAGGGCCTGTGTTGGCTTGGTTGACCCGGGTGGTCCCTGCTCTTTTATTCCATGCAGCTTCTTACCTTGCTCTCATGTCCTGGTTCAGTGGTGCATGTCCACAGGCAAAGTGTGCAGACCCAAGGGGCAGGGCAACATGGGAAATGTCAGGGATATTCCATCATTCTAGTATTTCTTTGCTCAGTGATTCACAGAATTGTATCAGCAGCAAAGCTCACTGGCATTATCTCTCTGTATTTGTGGGCAAGGGGAAGAAAAATGCTATTGATTACACTTGTAGAATAAGGAGAGGGGATACTTTTGTCCTCCTGTGGGACCACATGTGTCCCAATTGCAAAAAAAACAGAAAATGGAAGTATTGGTGGAATTTCTCATGCATGTGGCATTTTCTACAGTGCTATGGTGGCCTAGTTGTCATCTGCCTATGATCTATTGTAAAAAGTCCTCCTTTTAGACATTCTCTATCTCTGCTTAATGAAGAGACAGGCATCATGAGAGCAGTTCGTAACAAGTTTATTAGCCAGTCCTATGCATTTAATTAATGTATAACTCTGTATTCTACTTGCAGGCAAAATTAATAAAGAACAGAAACAGATGGACATTTTATCTTGCCGAAAATGAAGACATACTTAATTTTCTCTGCTGATGATGTAATCCCAGACTGATCTGCTGCCAGAGGTTCTGGTGGTAAATTTGCCTGCTAAGTTAATCAAGGTGTAATGAGCCCTTGGATCAAGTCTGCCAACTTAATGGCAAACAGCCTATCTAGGAGAGGTGATGCTTCACTCATTCTCTGGGTGAAGAGGCCACCTCACCTGCCCTCTCCTTTACCTCCTACCAACAGTGTTGTTTAAAGTGTTTTCTTAGTACATGCAGAAACCTTAACTGAGAAACCAATGAGCCAGTCAGGGTGTTTGTGGCAGGCAAATGCAGACTCTGTGTGACCTCACTGATCATCTGCCAAGGTCAGATGGGAGTTGGCAAATCATTCCCATGCACAAGAGGTCCCACAGGGATGGCTCCTCTGTCATATCAGCAGCTGCACACAGTGATACTCTCTAATGCCCTGCGTGGTGTGACTAGATAGTCATTTAGCATCCTAACAACAGCTTTGATCTGATTAATGAAGCTCAGCAAGGGCTTCCACAAGAATCAGTGATGGGATGCCTTGGAGTGTGCAAACCTAACATTTAGTAGCTACATGTGGCCTTTTGCTGTTGGAGGGGTAAAAAAATGTGGCTTCATATTGCTGAATCCTCCTGGAATTGCACACTGTGGGCAAGATAATCCCTAAGAATGAATTTGTGTTTTCTTTAGCCTGCAAGTCACTAATCATCCGTGTTTTTCTCTGTCACCTATGAGTTAAGATATAAAACGGAAAGGTCAAGACGTTGCAGTTATATTAATGGAAAGCCAGAACAAGACGTAAGAATGTCTCTGTTTTCTACAGTGTTTATCTAAGGAAGAAGTGTCCTAAATTGTAGAAGACATACGATAACAGCAGAACAAGTAGGCCATTTTGAGAAGAGCTGAGAAGATGCTATATTTCTTTCCTGCCCTTCCCATCCCCCCTCCCCCCCAAAAAAATTTATTATGGACAAGTACTAAGCAGTGAGGCCTGTCAAAGTATCATCACTTGTGCAAAAGTAATTTTGTTATTTTTTTACAGACTCAAAATTACTTTTCAACTGGAAGACTTAAGGAAGCTGGTTTCTTACTTTCCATATAAAATATTTGTCGCAGTTTGACAGTTTACAAAACATGTATGTTTGGATGGAATGGCTTTTTCCTACAGAAAATTTATGACCTCTTCAATTTCTAATTAAATGTTTTCAGCATGGGAAGCAATGTGCTATATTTACATATTCTGTCAGGTGCTACTCCTAATGAAGCTGTTCAGTGGGCTATTTAGTCATAAACCTTAAGTGTTTTTCTTGAGACAATAAAAAAAAAGGAAGCATCAAACAATGGGCACAGGAACAATGAGATTTAAACAAGGGGAAAGGGCAAAATCAGTGGACCTGGGAATACTGTTAGGCATACTGCCACCATTAAAATACAAAAGAAACATATGGTAAACTGTGACATGATATTCTGTATAATCAGATAATTTAGGAGATTTAGTGGGTTGCTTTATGACTGAAGAGTGGAGTAGAGCAATAATTATTAATCTGTCACTTCCATTGACTTTGACTACACAGGACAATTGCCGCTTGATCTCCTCTGCAAATCCAGACTGGTCACATTCTCACTTAAACTGTGTTAATTCATGTTGTCAGAAGCTCAAATTAATTGGTCCTAGGAATGCTCTGTCATGTCTGCTTTCCTCTGACAATGTCTCCTCCACTTAGAGCTGGGAGACAGGTATGGGAACTGCAATGATGTCTCAGCTCTGCTCCAGGAACTTACAAAGCAAAGGAAACCTTGGATGACTAAACAAGCATAACAGTCCCCTCCCCGAGGTGACCCAGATCTATCCTAATGCTTGAAAGGCCTCAGCTATTGTGAGAAGATGACAGTTACCTCCATCTTTTTCAATGGAAGCAACATCTCCAGCATTATGTCAGTTGTTGGATATAGCTTTGGATATTTCACACATATCTCTGGCTATGCCCTGTGAGGAATGGTTGTCTGAGTTGTAGATCAAAAACTTTTGCTTCTTTTCACTGTAATTTCCCAGGTTTCCTCAGAATCCCTTTTACAAATATTACTGATTTCCACCACACATTGCATACAAACACTCAAAAAGTCTTCCTTCCTACATCTTTTGCCCCTGTCTCCACTTCCCTGTTCTGTTTTGGTTTTATTTCTCCTACTCTTTCTAGAAGCACACTGTACTCTGCATGGTATGAGATGACATGCTTCAGTTTCATTGGTGCTCACTAGTGAACACAGCAAGAGCTGAGTAATTCACCTTTACAGAGCTGCTGACACCTGGGGGGATCAAAACAGTGAGTTTGAGAATGGCATCACCATCAAGGTGCCTTCTGAGGCACCAGAGCACTGACTCTGTTTTACTGGCAACAATAAGAGCTATTGCATGGATGTTTTGGGGGGGTTAGTGTGGAATCTTTTTGTTATGAGTTTTTCTTTGGTTGGTTTTTCGTTTAGCTTGGTATTTTTTATTTTTAATGCAGGTTTCCTGTTACACTACCAAACACTGACTCAGTTTTCCTTTTTTTTGCCCCTCTCCCAAACAGTGAAATACTCACAGCCAAAATACCGTAAGCATTAACAGCAATGTGAGGATTTTATCTTACAGTTTAAACAGAAATTGTGTTTCATATAAAGCAAAAAATATTTCCTTAAACTACTCAAGTCCTGCCTCTGTGGAAACACACAAGCAAGTTGCTCTGAATGTATGGCCTGAGACAAAGGTGGAGTAATTAATTCAGCTGCCTTGTCTTCAGGGTGCCCAATACATCTGTTGCCAGACAGGCATATTTCTTGCTTGGACTATCCCAGCCACACAAATAAACATTCTGTCTAAAAAATGAGAGGTAAACAAAAGATGCTGAGAGGAGAAGCTACAGGGTTTAGTAGTTGGGCTGCTAAGTCTGGCTCCTTTTCTTATTTCCTTTTATTGATCATGGGTGTCTTCACTAAGTCTCTCCTGCTCTGTGTATCAGTTTTCCTTGCCACTGTTCTATTGCTCCATCTCTGACCTATGAAATCATTGTTTTTCTCAGTGCAGGAGGCTACACTGAGCCAAGTGAGAGAAATGTACCCAAGGCACTTAGAGAGATGTCCTTGCCAAGAGGGCTTAACCTGGCACCTCTCTGTTCTTGCAGCCAGCTGTGAGGGTGGGCACTTTTCAGCTGTGATGATAAAACACAGACCTCTGTCAACAACCATGGAATGTTAAATATCCAGCTTCTCCCTGGGGTCTTTCTGGGATTTGTGAAACCCTAAGGTGCTACTATCTGGCTGCTGTTGTGTGCGTTCCTTAACTCCTTCCTCTAGAAGCTCTCCAGTGCAGGGAGCCCTTCAGAAATCCTGTATAATGTAAGAAAGTCTGATGTGACAAAAATTTTCCCATTTCTTCTCAGTGTGGTAGTCTGACCTTGTTCTGTTGTTCTACATGGTACTATCAATCATCCCACCATACTGCTCTGGAGTACAGACCTGCTTGAGCACTGATATTTTTAATTTTGGTAAGAAATGTTGCTCTTATCATTGCTGTTGTTCAGGAATTAGCTCTATTGCTGGCTTCCATTAAGTTTATTGTTGTGATCCATATATTAGCTGTAGGTGATTTTTCTTATTGTGGGTCCACTTTACAACACTCCCCCACCTTGTCCTCTGTCCCTTTGGTCCACACTTCACCTCTTTTGCCACAGCCATGTTGGGAATATGCACAGATCTGGTTCAAATTCTTAAGAGCAGCAGAAAATCTCCATGTCAAAATGGTGGACTGTCTGCATTCAGCAGAGCAAAGCATGTGACTTGTAACCTTACTGTATTTTGTATATCTTATTTTTGAATATCCTGGCTCCTCCTCTCCCCTCAGTGCTTACTGTTCTGCACACCTCAGCATGAAGATCATGCTCCTTAAGGGTTGTGCTCAATTTCTGTGTACCATGCAAATACCAAGGAACCATCAGATAATCTCTCATGAAGCTAATGGTGCTTCACAAGGTTGTACAGATTATAGATCATAGCAGTGTTGAGTTTTTGCTGTCCTAAGTATCAGCTGCTAATGGTCCTTCCTGTACACAAGCTGATGATCACATTGTGCTATTGTTTTTACCTGCAGAGTTGTAATTTAATGACATTGGAACTGTATGGAAAGCTTGGTGGCACATAAAAGAGAATAACATCTCCAGATTCTTCGCTGCTCCTCTTCCTTCAGGAAGAGGTGTGCAGCATAAACTTGGGATAAATGATAACTTTGTCATGCCAGTTGTGGTTTTCCTTTCTGAGGAAGGAAAGGCAGATTTGCCCTCAGCAGCCCTCTCCCATTATATAGTCAATAACAGGCTGAAATAGGTTTAATATAATTGACTTAGCATTGTGGGAAGATACTTTGCCAAGCAGTGGAAACTGGCCTGTGCCAGCTTAAAAGGTCATTGCTGTAAGAGTGTGTCCCTTCATGCATTATCTGCAAACATGGCTTTTGATCCACTGTAATTGATTTTAAAGTCTGATAGGTTGCCAAATTGATTTATAATATGAATCACTGATGGGAAAGATATTTGAATTCAAATGCAAGTGGCAAAACTTCATCAACCCAGCCAACCTTTGTTTGCAGTCTTTGCCTTCCTTGTTATGCTTAATTAATGCTTTCCACAGGAACTGGTGGAAACCCTAGAAGGCAATTGTGGAAAATAAAGGCACAAGTGGGCATTTTGCCTACTACCTTCCTTCAAAGAGAAGGCAATGTGATTAGAAGCCACTTTAATTATCAGCATCTCTGAGTCTGTTTTTGATCTCATACAGGTAATTCTTTTGTGTGACTTTATGGATTCACTACATTTATTCCTGGATTACATCCTTTCCACTGCAGTCAAAACTGTGTCTAATGTCCTTGAGAGACAGAGAATCTTTTGACTAGGAAACTGCCTAAAAGCACACAGTAATTTAAAAAAAAAAATAAAAGAAAACCCACCAAAAAAAAAAGCAGCTTCTTGGAGACTAGAATACAAAGGAGTGATAAAACTGTTGCCTGTATAATAGTGTAATAAGAATGGAGTCTAGGCCAATGCATGGGGTTGGCTGGTGCTTGCAGGAAAGGCCATCTGATTTATAAGAATCAAGTCAGGCTGGGAAAAAAGTCATTTTCCACAAAGAGCAGCAAATACAAAAAGGGAGGCTTTTATCTTATTTGAATTGCAGTAAATCCTGGTTTGTGTAGAATGCAATGCCCTGAGATAATTTTCCTGTGATGGAACAAATTCTTTTTTGTGTGATTGTGTGGTCAGGATTTCGGCCAACAGGGTGGTGAGCACATTTGCTCTGCTTGTAGTTCTGCACCTGAAATTAAAGGCAGTGTTTCTGAATGCCTGTGAGACAGTGACAGGTAACTGCAGATGAACTAGTCCACAAAGTGAGAAAACAGAACTGTAGTAGATGAGGGGGACTTCAGCGGCCTGCTTTGAAATTCAGTGCCTTTCCTGCATTGTTGCTCACAATTTCCTTCCCATGAACAGCAACAGGGTTACAGAACCCTTCCAAAAATGGGTCATATAGGAAGGGCAGTGCTCATCTGTGTAGGTTGGTTATTTAATTCAGAAAGGCATCAAGCAGTATGAAACTGTGAGAATTATAAAGAAATGGAGCAATCAAGCAAGAAACTTGGGCCCATTTACTTTTGTCATCTTCTATTAGCATCCTTATTAGTGGTGAGTGCTGCATGAGTCTATTGCTTTCAAAGCCTGAAAGTGACCCCTTTGGGTTGCTTTACTAGCCAAAAAACTGAATTGGGCAAAAAGAGAAATATCTTTAAAGTATCATCATTGGCATTGAAAATGGCTTCAACAGTGATCAATGAGTCAGCTCTAATTATTGGGCCTAAATTTTCATTTGTGTTTAGTGGAAATAATGATAAAGGAAATCTTTATCTATCAGTGTGATAGATGTACCTGTTGTTTCATCTCATGTCTCAGTAACGGGGAGGAAACCCTTCAGTTGCAAGCTGTTTTCAGCAGCTCAAGGCACTTGGTCTTGATTGCTACAGGACAGAGAATCTGGTCTCACAAAGATGGGTTGGAGAGAAAGGAATAATGAAAAATAATTTGCTTTGACACATGATGTCTTGTGTCCCAAGCCCACCAAAAAGTTTTATGCAGGTTGTAATTCAAAGCCACCAGCAGATTATTGACAGCCTCAGGTACCTGCTAGATAAGGAAATTGGAAAGAAGTAAAATGTTTTACAGGAAATATTCTCAAAACAGTTGCCTCACTTCTTTCCTGTACAGCCTGATTTCCATTTTTATGCTCTCATTTAACCACATGTAATCTAGTGCAAGAAACTTCTGTGACATTCAGAGCAGTCAGGCACATTTGTCTCCAAGCAGTTAGCCTGATTCTGAGTTTTAAGCACTGATTCAGAAATCTTGTGTATTAAAAACTGTCATGTAAGCCCTGAAAGGCTTTCTTCCTGAAAGGGCTGAGATCTTCCAGGAAAGGAAAAATATGTAACACAGGCTATGTGCTGAAGCCAGGACTTGTGCCTGTCACCATGATGATGGCATAGATGTGTTGTTTGAGAAAATAAGGGAACCTCCTGATGTACCTTGAAAATCTGTGCTGGAGTTTGCCCTCTGGGATCCACTGAACCCCTGTCCTGTTGAAACAGAAAGATTAAATATTTGCTTCCTAGTCTGTTGGGGCAGCAGAAGCTCTTGGATTCAGAGGATGAAACTACCCATGTTAATTTTGGCTGTGCCAGAAGGTACTGAGTGTAAGGTTCGAGGCATCAAATAAGTGTGCTCATGTGGCTCCTCTTGCTCTGCCTTTGAGTCTGTTCCACATAATTAGATCTGCACCGTCTATATAAGTTCTTGCAGTGGCCTGTTATCAGGCCATAAAGCTGTTGAGCAAAGGAAGATAAAAATAAAAATCTTCTCGTGCTCTGGGCTTTATGACACTGCACAGCATTACCTGGAAGATTATCTGTGCAGATTCTTAGATTTGTAATGACATGACCCCAGACTTGTTAAAAGAACTTCTAAAGAAGCCACCTTTTTTTAGGTTACTCTCCCAAATTTCCCTTGTAGTGCAGGTTGTCTTCCTGCTCTCCACTGAGCCTGCCCTGCCCTTTGTCTGCCCCAGTGAAGCATCTCCAGAGTGAGTTCCACATGGAGCTGCTCTTGGGTGAGGAGCAAGCTCCTCTCTCTTCCTCCAGGGGCTGCACCTTGCCACAGTAAAGTCATTAGAATTAGGAAGATTTCCTCCCTGTTGCCCAGACCAAAGCATTTTTAACAAAATGTACTGTCCAAATGCCACAACTAAGAAAATCTTAACCAATTTCACCATTCCCTGGAACTGTGAAGAACAATAACCATCTGTCCTGGGTTGAGCTGGCAAAATGCCAACTGCCCAAGAACAGAGAAAAAGGGTTCCTCCTCCCCCCTCAACCAGCCAAGAGAAAAAGAAGAGGGAGAGGAAAAAAACCCCTTTAAACTAGGTTTATGCTGAAACTAACTACNAAGAAGTCAGCTGTTAGCTAGCCCAGCCCAGCTGAAGTCAGCTGACAATTCTAGGCCTAATATGATCTTTAAAGCCTAAATTTAGGCCCACCTGGCTAAACCCATAACATCATCTTTTCTAAAACAATACACAGTTTTCTGCATATTACCACTGTTGTGAAGGTCATGTGGTAAGAGAAGAGTGTCATATCAGTTCCCCATATTTTTATCAAGTTTGCATATCAGGTATTCTTTAGCAAAAGTTACGTTGTCTGCCATAAGGACTGCTCTCCTTGCTTTCTTAGGTCTGTAAGTCAGATGTGGGCAGTTCCGTGGCGTAGTGGAGAGCACTCTGGTTTCCGACTCCCAAGGTCGTGAGTTCGAGTCTCAGTAAGGGCAGCCCCGACAGTTCAAGCCTCCCTGC